>ML785293.1:0-13743 GCA_009831015.1 Picea engelmannii | reverse complement strand
ACAACAACCTCTACATCAAGGTAAGTCAAGGTAATATTTTATTAATTGAAGTTTATGTTGATGATATTATTTTTGGTAGTGATGATGACAGGTTAAGCCAGAAATTTGCAAAAGACATGCATAATGAATTTGAAATGTCATTAATTGGAGAACTATCCTTCTTTCTGGGACTTCAAATACGTCAAAGCAACCAAGGAATTTTTATTTCTCAAACCAAGTATATCATAGAAATGCTAAAGAGGTTCGGAATGGAAGATTGCAAACCAGTTACCACTCCCATGCAAACCGGTTGTAACTTGAGCAGAGATGATGATTCAAAGTCTACAGATCAGAGGAAATATAGGTCAATGGTTGGCAACCTACTATATGTGACAACATCTAGACCAGATGTAATGCAGGCAGTTGGATAGGTGGAATGATTTCAAGTAGCATGAAAGGAATCACATGTATTAGCAGTAAAGAGGATCTTCAGATATCTCAAAGGAATAGAAGAGGTTGAATTATGGTATCCAAAAGGAAAAGATCTATCACTTATTGCCCACACAGATGCAGATTGGGTAGGTTGTATTGATGACCGACGAAGCACCAGTGGAGCACCATTCTACTTAGGTGAGTGTTTGATATCATGGATAAGTAAGAAACAATCATTGGTATCTCTATCTACAACCGAGGCAGAGTATATTGCAGCAGCAACATGTTGTACACAGGTTCTTTGGATGAAACAAACTTTGACAGATATACAGGTTGAGTATGATGAGCCAATCCAATATATTGTGATAATACAAGTGCCATCAATATCTCAAAAAACTCGGTGATGCACTCCAAGACGAAGCACATTCCAATCAAGTATCACTTTCTACAGGAACATGTTGCAGAAAATAACATCAAAGTTGAGTATGTGGGAACAAAATAACAAGTGGCAGAAATCTTTACAAAACCACTTCCATGGGAAGCCTTTGAATATCTTCGCCAAAGACTTGGAGTTATTTCTACTCTAAAAATGAATTCTTTTTTAATGATTTTTGAATGCTTATCTTATATGTCTTAGATGTACACGAGGAAGCACCATAAGAGGACAATATGTTAGGGGGAGCAACCCTGAATGGAAAGATACCTTTGCCATTTATGACAAAGGGGGAGAGATTTATCAGATGCAGAGGACAGAGGCATGGTTCTAGGGGGAGTAAATTTATCAGAGGCATGGTTCTAGGGGGAGAATATTTATCAGATGCAGAGGACAAAGGCATGGTTCTAGGGTGAGCATGAGTGATATGATTTCAGTATTGCATCAGAGTGTTTCCTTCAATGCCAAAGGCGAATATTGTTGATTAAGGTTGGTTGTCATTGATGTCAACCCTTGAAGAAATCCCTGTAGCACAAAGGTTTGGGTAGTGGACCCAATATTGTTTGATGTAAATACGACTCATTATTGTTTTTTCATGGTTGATAAGATGTAAATATGGATGAACTCCAAAGTGGTACCCATATGGTGAAATCCCTCACGGGAAGATGCTTTGTGGAGTAAGAGAACCTATTGGAGCCACCTTTGTTTTTTAACCCATCACAATTTTCATTTCGATGTTGGAAATCATAAGATGGTTTTCAGTTGCCCCTCCGAGAGATCGATGATCTCAAAGAGCTTGAGCATGCAAGCAACTAAATTTTTTCTACCTTCGAAACAAGTCCTACTTTTCGTAAGAAGGTTTCCTCTGTTTTGATCTATTTCGGTATCTCGCAAGTCGAATACTATAACTGATAAGTTCACGCATCCCGAGTCACGAAATGGTGAAGTCATTTTAAACATTCACTCAAGACAGTAACCAAGGTAAAATCTTTTGACTCATGATTAGGCATCGTCGAGGTTTCGCGCCTCGGCGTTCGCCAAACCCAAATTTTTATTTTTACAGCCCCGAGAGCCAAGAACATGAGGCCTTTTCGGGTCAACCCTGGTCAAGGATTAAAGGCAAAATAGATAACCGTGTTTAAAATTTGTTCTCGGCGTTTTTCCACTTGGCACTATATTTTCGAAAGTTACGGCATCTAAAACCCCGACTCATGAAGTCTCGATGTAATTAGAACATGATTAATTAATCGCCTAATCCAAGATTTTATTCCCCTTAATGAAGTCCTAATTATCGCCATCTCGCGGTTTCGCGACTCGACATACTAATCTCCCAGAAACTTGTCTTCGAGGTTCCGAGTTGCGATATGGCGAATAAAATGATTATAAAATTAATTATGCCCCAAATCGCGATTACTGTTAATTAAGCCAAAGTTGGTCCTCATGATCTCATGAGTTGAAGACTCAAAGTGTTAAAAGGAAATCCACGATGCAACGAATGACAAGAAGTTAATTAAAGTTGGTAAGCATTTGATTAATCAAGCTAAAACAAGATATATCCCGCGCCTCGAGGCTTGCACATTTCCCGGGGTAGCCATTTGCTCTCCATACTTCGACTGACTATCAAACCGCCAGAAATTTATGAAATTTATGAAGAAATGGGGTAAATCCACGCATATAAGATCGGATTTTACGCAATAAATTTGTTTCTAATTATGATTTGACAGGCTTATTTTGAAAAGTACCGAATTTTCAAATATATATAAGAGTTTCATTTCATTATAACAAACGCATTTTCATAAGCACACAGAGGTTGTCATTTCTGAGTGAACTAATTTCTGCATGTATACACAGTTCTATCACAGAATGGCGAAAACAAAAGCTTCGACTATGGCTCCACGGAAAGTAGCAAAGGCGAATGTCGAGGTCGTGGGGAAATGCTCAGACAATGTCTCCGACACTTTGCCTCGGAGTGTCAATTCGGTCCCTAGCTAGTCATTTGTTTCATACATTCTGCAATCAGAATTGGTGAATTATTCAGACTCAGACGACAATGAAAAGGATGATCTAAACACCAAATACAAGATAGTTGTCCAATCCGGAATGCATAGGGTAGCAGCCAAACCACGGTTGCTTCCATATTATGACATGATCCGATGGGCATTGGATCACATCTACCTACCCACCAGGACTATCATGAACAGGTAGCGGGTCACGGTCGGGACTTTTAGGCCAGAACATATCCAAACCATGTATAAGCTCCCGATGACATCTGAATACACATATAGTGTTGAATTCCTAGAGGAATTCAAAGAAAAGGAGTGCACACAATATGATAAAACCATGCCCAATTTGATAAAGGATTGGGTTTCGCGCACCGTGAAATTCAGAGCAAATGACCAGGGCATTTATTCAATCGCTTCATTGGAGCCACAGTATAAGTATGTGGCCATGATGACATGCCGACTATTTGGGAGAGAGGACACATCGCATTTTTTCATCGCGTGGGTGCCTCTGATGTTTCAGGTTGCAGAAGGTTGCTCGTTTAATTGGGAAAAGATACTCTCAGACAGTTTGGCCAACTGGGTCACAGAGTATCGAGAGCAAAGGGCAAGTGGGAGGCCGTCCTCATTCTTCATGTCCGCATATATCATGGACGCGATATGTTCCATGACACCATTCCCATTGATGAGCTGGGCTTCGACTCCGACCGAAGACAGACCCATACATGTATACCACGATAAGCTATGGGAAAATAAAGCAGACAATTTCATATACGAATTTTTCAACTGGGTGATGGTGCCCCTGCATATCGCCATTTTTGGTCACCCACCACCTCGTATCTCAAGCAACATTGCTACAAATCTGAGTGGAATAGCGGACTAGTATGTGGAGGCAGAGTTCTCATACTTTAGAGTGTTCGAGGCTGCCATTCCCTCGTTTTCACTACCATTGTTCATCCCCGACAAGTTGGCTTGTCGCAAGGTTGCTCGACAGACAGTAATTGGCGGGGTAAGTAAAGAACTCAAAGGATACTGAAAGAAGGTGTGGCCGTCTTTTCCCATTCGGCTGAATTCTTATTCTTTATTGGATTTCGGGCATGCAAAGGCCGAGGCTGCAGCCCTGGAAGACCTGAATTTGGTCTCCATTGAGTATAAGAAACATGATCCACAGAGGGTTGTAAGCAACCATTTAGAAAATTGTGGGCTCAAGAGATTCGAGCATGAGAACTCACCCTCGGATGATATTTTCTGAGGGGAGAGGTCTTATGAAGAAGTTCTAGTCCGGATCTGATCCTTGGCACCTGAAGCCACAGCTGTTGTGTTAAAATTCCAAGAGCATAGAAGAAGCTGTCTCCCCACCGTGTTGGGAGGTTCGGGTGTTTCCGAGATGAAACAAAAGGATGATGAAGGTTCTGAAGATGAAATTCCTGACCTTGGAAAACACCAGGAGGGGGAACAAACGAGGAATCTTGAAGCAGAGGTAAAGACCCGGGACCCGCCAAGGAAGCAGAAGCCAGAGACTAAAACAAAGGCTCTAAGAATGCCAAAGAAGTAGAATCCTGTCGATACCCCAGGAAAATCGATGAAACAAATCGGGGAACCCATCACTTCTGTCACCCCCTTGCAATCAGCGCAAGGGAATATCGAAGAAGGATGGATATTTAATGAGGAGTTGAGGCCCATAAGAGCAAAAGAACTTCCTCCAAACAAGTTCTTCTTTGATAAAAAGAGAAAAGCGGTAGTAAAAAGGGAATTCTACCAGGAGGGAGAATCGACTGCTAAGAAGTTCAAGGTCATGACCGATGGAAAAAATAAAAAGAATGAGAAATTCACCACTGAGATCGCAGGGATGTTAGGAGCGTATGCATCGGCGAATCAATTTTCGGTCGGACTTTTAAAGAACCAAATCAAAAGGAAAAACCACTTGATCAGGACTCTCGAGGCCAGATTGGCCTCGTCCATGGAAAATGCTAAAGGCCAGGTGAGCGTGGAGATAGAACTAGCCCGACTGGCTGATAAAAATGAGATAGAGGTTCTTAAAACCAAGCTTGAGCAAGCACATCTAGTGGTCCGAGACGGTCGGATACAGGCGGGCCAACAGAGGACTATGATTGCAGAGCTGCAGGCTCAGGTAGAGATCACCGAAAGAAGGAAGAATGACGTTGATAGGTTTAAATCCCGAGCGATCAAGATTTGGAATAGAATCTCTTCTGCACAACAAAATTTTCTCACCAAAGTGGGAGCGATTCGAGAGAATTGTTTGTTGATGAATCGGGTTTTTGAGAACCTGACTGTCAGAGAAAGAGATGTAGAAGCATCTCGTGTTTCCTTCCAGGAGGTGGTGATAGCCACGAATAACAGAGTTTCGGCAGGTCCTCCTAGGCTGACCATCCCAGAACAAACCAGAGGTAATATTCTACTGAAGGATTGGGAGCACAACATTACCCTGGGCAAGGAGCAAGACCAAAAGGTAACCAATTCATTAGAAGAAGCCTTCCATTCTATAGACGGTGAGCTGTTGGGTATGGACAGTGGAGGCGACGCAGAAACATTGATACAAATGAATGTGGAACAAATCTCGCTTGATCTGAAAGAGAAGGATGAGAGAGATTCGACCGATATCTCTCAGATAGATATGGTGGACATGGAACGAGTTGATAAACACATGATCCAGTCCAGTGCACAACTAAGTGCCCTCGACATCGTCAATGCACAAATGGGGGAAAAGCTACAGTAGTTGGCCCGAGAATGTTACTTCGTCGAGACCAGTTGCCAAGTGAAGCCTTCACGGCTCATATCTCAGTTTGTGGAAAGATGTATCGCCTGCACCGAGTCCGCGTGAAGATGAGCACCTGGCACTAAATGAAGACGGAGTTTGGGAAATGGAGTGATTGCTCTCTCCTCTGTCATAACTGAAATTTTGTGACTATTTAGATTCTACCTGCTTTGTAGAAATTGTATAAATATACCCCAGAGAGAAATAAACGAGGCTGGACCCTTTTTGAGTTATTTGTAATAGACTTTTTACATTGAGAGTTAATACAAGCAGATCTGGAGATTCTCAATTCCGTCACTTCTGTATCACAAGTTTGCTTCCTTGTATCTCATTTTTACATTTCAATTCATATTCATAATTGATGTGCTTCATTGTAATTTAGTACGACCACTACTATAACGAATGAATTTGGGTTTTATTTAAATTGTTTATTGCCTTTCCTCTGCACCAGCTATCAGCTGTGTAAGACCAATCTGCAGTTTCGGAATTCTACATATATTCTTTGTTACATTGGTTATTTTCTTACATATTTTCCTCTCCCGTTTATGTCATGTGTTTTCCACTGGTTGGAACTTTACTTTGTATATGGGTCAATGTTTTTATCCCATCTCACCCCTTTTATAAAAATATGATACAGTTATGGGAACGAGCCTTAGATTTGCATCTATATGTTATTTCTACAACTGTAAGTTCTCTTTTATAAGATCAAACTGAGACAACACTTAATCTTTCCTAAAAGTCTTTTATATATTTATTGTTCCCCCATGACAGTTCCTGTATAGACTCAACCTAATGTTGAACTTGGGTTATTGGACCAAACACGCATCGCCTTAAACATCTTCAACACTATCCTTAAAACAACAACTAATCGGACTGAACTTGAACAATCATGGGAATCCATTGAGCGAGATATAAATATCCAGGAACAATTAGAAGCCAGACAACACCAACGAAGAAATCTTCCTTAGTTTCCTTCCCCGAAGGTTTGAAATTTCTACCTTCTCCACATTTTAACCACTTTTGGATGCCTTGACACTGTACCTTTAAGCCTTAAGTACAGACTCAAGAACAACATCTTTCTGGCACCATTGTCGGGGACCGAAGTTATGAAATCTTTTTCCCTGGGAAAACGACAATTGTTTTTCGTTGAAAGTGTTACCCTTTGATAGTGAACAAAGGGTGCCCACCTTTTAAGTCTTTTTATCTTTCACTTGGCGACTCCAAGAAGAAATAAACAGGCATTCGGTCGAAGGAATACTAGACAAAACCCAGATGGTGAGTAGTTCACGCTAGTTACTGATCCCGAAAAAATTCTAAAAGAGAGACGCTCTTTTAAGCCAACCGCTGCAGTTTACCAACTTGAAATCCCATCACTGAAGCCCGAGAATCCTTCCGAACCCTCGACCTCACTCATTCATTGCTTTGACGCTAAACATCCAATTCCAATCTTCTCTGAAATTAGGAGTGAGATTCATCCAACAGTCCCCTTGATACAGAGGGGAAAGGGCCCTCTTGAAGGTTCGTCGATTTTTGAAACACCATCTTATCTTCAGTTAAATTTCCCGACTTCTCCAAATATTGAAGAGTGTGTTACACACTCGTTTCTCGCACCAGTCAGTTTTCCAAACTCCGTCTCTTGCAAGTCCGAGGAACCAACTCCTCATGTTCCTTATCTTTCCTCCTCAGAGTCTCCTCTTAGCGAAGAAAATAAAGTTTCCCTTTTATTTTTCGAAAATCCCCTTTATAACTTTCCACAAACGATGATGGTAGATGCCAGAGGAGGAGGTGGAGGGTTTATAGGAGGAGGAGGAGGGTTTGGCGGAGGAGGAGGGGGAGGAGTCCCTCTAGGAGGAGGTGGAGGAGGAGGTCCTCTAGGAGGAGGCGGAGGCCAAGGGCCTCCCCCCCCTCCCAGAGTTTTTGCTAAAGTCACAACCAGATACGCTCCATTAGTATTGCCCGTCCCCCTACACGATCTTCCAGAAAACTACATAAAAAATTTATCGAAATTCACCGGGGAGGGAGATTTGACTGCGGCCGAACATATAAATTTTTTCGACCAATTCGCAGATGTATTTGGTATCGAACATGAGGATGTCTATTTGAGACTACTTGTCCAAAATTTTGAAGGTCAGGTCCGAACTTGGTTTCAGAGCCTACCCGCAGCCTCTATCCTATCATATGACGCTTTGTAAGATGCTTTCCTCAGGCAATGGGGAGAGCGAAAATATCATCTCTATTATCTAACCAAATTTGGGTCTTTGAAGAAAAAGAACTCAGAAACAGTCATGGAATTCATCCAGAGATTCAATAAACTGTACAATAAAATCCTAGCTGAAGTCAAACCTTCTCAACTCGTGGCCAAAGTGACCTTCGTCGGAGATTTTGAGCCAGATTTCGCACTACTTCTGCGAGAGCGAAGGGGAGCCACCTTAAACTGTATGCAAGATGGTGCGATAGAGATAGAATCTAATATGATGGCTTCGGGTAAACTTAAGGCTAGGGTAGAGACTGGAAACTGAGAGACCAAATGCTTTAAAGAAGAAGCCAGCCCTTCAGGGTCCAATAGATCCTCAGATGATAGGGTGGATGATATGGCTAGAGTGATTAAAGAGTTGTCAAATAAAATAACCCGAATGGAACTCGAACAGGCCAAGGCTGACTCTTATCCCAAAAAAGATTTCAAGAGAAATCCAAACCCTCCTAATCAACAAAGACAAATAAAAAAGGAAGATCAGAAAATACAAGCTTCCTTGAAGAACGAAAATTTTATAGGAGCTAACGATTTTCAAGAATTCGAGGATTCAGATAATGATGTCACAAACTTCGGTGATGACTGTAGTCAACCATATCTGAATCGAGAAGACTACGAAAAGTCTCTAAATATGCCAGAGCCATCAAATGAGAGTGAGGAGGGTGATCACACCGAGAACTGTGAATCTCAATCAGAAACTGAGATAATGATGGCTGATTTTCAACCAAAATACAACCTGAGATCTAGGAATAAGCCCGCCTCCACGACTCAACCCAAGAAAATCCTTCAAAGGGGCCAAGCTTATGAGCCTCCTTTAGATGAAATCCCATTACCCAACAACAAAACTAGAAGGATAAGCATTCAAGAGCTCGAGGTGGAAAAAGTTGAAACTCAAACACAGGAAACCGTACCCGTAAATAAAGCTACATCTTCAACTAGGACCATGAATGATAAAGCTGTCTAGACAAGTAAGTCGAAAGGGAAGAATTCAGAGGTCTCAACCAGAGAAGCAGACAAGGTGAGTGGAGCTTTCAGTTTTGAAAATGAGTTAAACAAAATTAAGATACCAATCTTGTTGGTGGAATTAGCGAAAAACCCCGTTTATCACAAGCAAATTTCCAAAATGATAGGTGTCTCAGAATTAGAAAGCCAGTCTGATTTTATAAACTTGGAAGATGATAGACCTAACATCACTTTTGGTCCCCACTTTGAAGAGTCCAAAGACAACATCGCTCCCTTTTATATCACTTTGAATATACATGATCAGTTGTTGCATAATTGTATGTTAGACTCAGGAGCTTCCCATAATGTTATGCCCAAGATTATAATGGAAACGCTAGGTCTCCAGATCACAAGGCCTTATGGAAATATGTACTCTTTTGACTCAAGGTAGGTTAAATGTATGGGGATGATAAAAGATCTGGTAGTTACCCTGGTGCAGGTCCATGTTAAGAGTATCTTGATGGACATGGTTATCGCAGATATTCCCCCTAAATATGGCATGCTGTTATCTAGGTCATGGGGAGCCAAGTTAGGGGGTTCTCTTCAGTTAGACATGAATTATTCCACAATCCCCATTTTCGGTGGTCAGTTCACTCATTTGTACAAAGAAACAAGATTGGCATATATGGTCAGTGACCCTCAAAACCCGCACAACTTCCCTATTTACATTGCAGACCAAGATCTGGGAAATTGCATTTTGTCTTTTGATGATGGTCTGTATGGTGTTCCAGAGGAAATCGATACAAAGCAAGAAGAGTTAAGCCCCATGACAGAATATCTGTGTAATACTGGGGTCTGGAATATGTATTTTGACGGTGCTTCTTCTTCTGAAGGGGCAGGTGCTGGAGTGCTTTTGGCGGCACCTGAAGGTAAGTTCATTGTTCCTTTCTCCTACCGTTTGCAGTGGGACATACATTACAATAATAATGTATGTGAGTATGAAGCTTTGATCTTAGGATTAGAGGCAGCCAAAAAGCTAAATATAAAGAATTTGGAGGTATATGGTGATTCATAATTAATAATAAAACAAGTAAACTGACAGTACATGGCTAGGCATCCCAGACTAAGAGCGTATAGAAATTGTACTTGGGATCTCATGGAAATTTTTTTCTCATCTGTGAATATCCATTTTATCCCTCGCATAGAGAATCTACATGCTGATGCATTGGCAAAAGTAGCTTCAACATTCTCCCCTCCCATGACTTTCAAACTAAAATATCACATTGAAATCAGATACAAGCCCTCCATACCAGACAATATCTGACACTGGCAAGTCTTCGAAGATGACGAACAAATTGAGAAGTTCCTTACAACAGTAGGTGAATTCTCAGATACTCACGCTGACCAAGAAAATCAGAATGACTCTAGGTGGATCATGCAAGAAGGAGAGGAACCTGAAATCTTCCAAGGAAAAATTGTGGATCATCGTATGCTGGTCCTTAAAAGCAATCAGATCCCCAAAGGATTGATTCCTTTGGAAAGACTTTTTGATCAGAACGATGTACCTGTAAATTCCACTTTGCAGCCCCAACCAGAAGAAGTGGAGGACTGTGATTTAGGAACTGAAAAGGAACCCTGGATGGTAAAAATATCAAAGTTCCTCCCTCCCAAAGCGAAAGTTAAGTATAATGACTTACTCAGACAATATAAAGATGTTTTCGCCTAGTCCTATGATGAATTGAAAACATATGACACTTCCATTATTGATCACAAGATACCCTTGAAGCCTAGGGTCAAACCGTTTAGGCAAAATCTTAGGAAAATTAACCCCATTATGTTACCTGTGATAGAAAAGGAGGTTAAAAAACTCTTGGACGCAAAAATTATCATACCTCTGAGATACTCGGACTGGGTAGCTAACCTAGTCCCAGTCAGGAAAAAGAACGGGGAAATTAGACTATGTGTGGATTTCCGAAACTTAAACAAGTCGTCTCTCAAAGATAATTACCCACTTCCCAAGATGGACCATGTTTTAGAAAAGGTTGTTGGAGCTAATCGAATGTCTATGATAGATGGTTTATTTGGTTACAATCAGATCACTATGAATGAACAAGACAGGGAAAAAACTTCTTTCACCATGCCCTGGGGTACTTTCATGTATAACAAAATGCCTTTTGGTTTGATGAATGCAAGGGCCACTTTTCAGCGAGCTATGGACATCGCTTTCGTGGGAGAAAGGGACAAGTTCGTATTAATTTACCTGGACTATCTGACGGTTTTCTCTAAAACTGACGAAGAACATTTGATGCATCTAAAACAGACTTTTGAAAAGTGTCGTAGGTTTGGCCTATCCCTGAACCCCAAGAAATCTCATTTCGCTATGCGGGAAGGTAAGCTTCTGGGCCATGTCGTATCTAAGGAAGGAATCAGGATTGACCCTAAGAGGATTGAAGCGATAGATACTATCACTATCCTGAGAAATATAAAATAAATTCAATCATTCTTAGGAAAGATAAATTTTCTACGAAGGTTCATTCCCATTTTTGCTGAGATTGTCAAATTGATTACAAGAATGTTGAAGAAGGATAGTGGGGTAAATTGGACCATCGAGGCCAGGGCATCATTCGCGCATATTAAAAAAGTTATAAGCGAGGCACCTGTGTTAGCAAGTCTGGATTATTTGAAAGATTTTCTCATTTTTTCTTTTGCTTCTGATCATACCATCGTTGCAGTACTCTTGCAGAAAAATGAAGAGGGGTTCGAATAACCGATAGCATTTTTCAGTAAAAGCCTCAGAGATGCAGAACTGAAATATGAGATAATAGAAAAACAAGCATACGCAATGGTAAAAGCATTGAAGGCATTTAGAACTTATGTGCTACATTAAAAAATAATCGCGTATGTACCTACCAGTTCTATAAAAGACATATTGGTGCAGTCGGACAGTGACGGAAGAAGAGGGCGATGGCTCACTAAAATACAAGAGTTTGATATGGAAGTCAAGCCCACTAAATTGATAAAGGGGCAGGGTCTGGCCAAACTCTTGGCTGAGTCGAATCTTAGAGCTCTTGATATTAATTGCCTGCAAGAAAAAGACAGAGACACACACCTACCCGAGCCGGAGGATCTAACAGATCCTAGTAAGGTTGAAGAAAAGTTCATATCGTCGGGCTGGTATAAAGACATAGTGTTCTACTTGTTAAACTTGAAATGCCCGAATGAACTATCACCAGCCAAATGCATAACTTTAAAAATCCACGCTATAAAATATTGCATCGTCGAAAGTCAGATATACTAGAAGGATCCACTCAGGTTCCTGCTAGTCTGTTTGGTTGAGTCAGAAACTTCACGGGTTATAGAGGAATTTCATGAAGGAGTCAGCAGAGGACACCATGCATGGAGAGCCACGGCCTACAAGATCTTGAGGGCTAGATACTATTGGCCGAAACTATTTTCAGATGTCAATGCCAAAGTACGTGTGTGTAACCCTTGTCAAATATTCGCATGTAAATAGAAACTCCCTGCACTACCACTCGTTCCAGTCAAAGTTGAAGCTCTATTTCAACAATGGGGTCTAGACTTCATAGGGGAAATTAATCCCCATTCCAGTGCTCAGCATAAGTGGATCTTAACAGCCACAGATTATTTTACTAAGTGGGTGGAAGCCATTCCAACCAAAAGGGCAACAAACTCGGTGGTGATCGATTTCTTGGAAGATAATATCTTGTCAAGATTCGGGTGTCCCCAAAAGATTGTTACCGACAATGCCCAAACCTTCAAATCTATGGCTATGATCAGCTTTTGTCAGAAGTACAATATCGTTCTCGGCCATTCCACTACATATTACCCCCAGGGAAACGGATTGGCCAAGTCATCTAACAAGAGCTTGGTGAACATAATCAAGAAAGTACTGGATGAAAATAAAAGGTCCTAGCATGTGCACTTGAAATATGCATTATGGGAAAACCGCATCAGCACTAAAAGGTCTATTGGCATTTCGCCGTTTCAAATGGTCTATGGAACAGAGGCGGTCCTACCTATAAACTTAGCGCTGCCAGTGATGAAGTTATGGCAGGATCAAAATGAAGAACCCAATCATGTAACCAGGAGAATTAACCAACTGATTGAGGTTCAATAGCATAGAGTTGAAATTGATGAAAAAATGCAGAAGTACCAGGACGAAATGATAACATTGTTTGATCTCAAGGCAAAGGATAGGGAATTCCTTCTGAGTGACTTGGTATTAAGATGGGATGCAATAAAAGAGGAGGCCGTGAAGCATGGTAAATTTGACCACCTCTGGTATGGACCATTCAGGGTCTTGGCTCCAGAAGGGAAAAATTCCTTCTTGCTGGAAAACATCGACGAAGAAGTCCTCAGCACCCCTGTCAACGGGCGATATCTGAAACATTACATGACATAACAGTCGCCAAATATATATATATATATATATATATATATATATATATATATATATATATATATATATATCCTAGATGGAAAGTGAAAGAAAGAAAGTGAATTTGTCATGGAAAATATCCTAGATGGATAGTGCTTGTCATGTCATTTCCGGTGGTATGTGGAACGTCACATAATTCCTCACAGTTAGAGAGTTATGGCCATGAGAAGTTGGAGACCCCAGGTTTAGGTAATGGACCCAAGTTTGTTTGATGGTAAAGATATTATTTAGGATATATTTTCAGATAATACTATTCTATATGGATAGTACATGTCATGCCATTTCTGGTGGTATGTATAATGTCACATAACTCCTCACGGTTTGAGAGTTATGGCCTTACGAAGTTGGAGGACCCTCATATATCATCTAGAAGACCCAAAAGGTTAAAGTAGTGAAAGTGGTTTAAGAGATTTTAAAAGGTAAATAATAAAGTGAAGTGATGAGTGTATTATAAGTCAAAGTGAATACAAA
>ML785292.1:408965-440156 GCA_009831015.1 Picea engelmannii | reverse complement strand
AAATAAAATGGTGTGATTCCATGGATGAAGAAATGCAAGTGAGAAAAATGAGACATGGGAGCTAGTAAACCTTCTAGTGGAAAAATAAGTTATTAGTGTGAAGTGGGTTTATAATGTTAGGAAATGAGACACACTTCCATGTTAAACCTAGAAGAAGAGAGGAAGAAAGATTTAATGAAGAAAGTAAATGACAAAGAAAACACACAATACACAGAGATTTTATGGTCAAAACCCAAACCAGGAAAACCAACAATCCTTGAGTGTTCTTCTCTCTTGTTGTTTTATTCATTCAGAATAAAAGGTTACACTTATAACCTTAGTCCACACCTAAGACACAATTGACATCATACCCTCTCTCTTACACAAGAACAACCATCTAGCCAATTCAACTTACATCTACAAGACCAACAACCTCTACGATTACAAACTCTTGGCGATTAGGCATTCATCATCAAAAGATTCAAGATTCAAGATTAGCTTTTACACCCTTACAACACGTCTTCTTTATAAGCTTTACAAACCTAAAGAAAAGGCACCCAATCATTGGTTAAAAATCTCGTGAATCTCATGATTCTATTATAGTTCGACTAGCAAGTCAAATTACCTGTTGACTACAAGTTTGCCTTCATTCGGTCTTCAATCAGTTACCACATGCCCGCCTGTCAAGATCTTATCAGTTTACCTATTCAACTTGCTTTCAATGTATTTACCATGCACAACCACCTCGACCTTCGAATTTGACTTTACCCAGTCATATCACCTAGACCGTTGACTTGCTATCGATACACCTCCACTTCGTATTTACCTGGTTAAAACACCTCAACCATCAACTTCGAATGTCAGTCGATCCACCTCGAATGACACTACAAATAACATAAAAACCAAACATTCTCCCACTTGTTGTCTTCTTTGCTGAAACCAGGAGACGTCTGAACTTTCGTTCACTGACCCAGGGTAACAATTCTCATTGCCTCTCTGCACCAAGAGAACTTCACAACACTCACATACTTAGTCAAAGAGTCTGCTATGTTTTCCAACGTGTCTACTTTTTCTAGAAGAACCTTGTTTCTTTCCACCATTCCTTTCATGAAATGGTATTCTACATCAATGTGCTTAGTCTTAGAATGATAAGCAAGTTTCTTTGCCATAAATATTATGCTTTGACTGTCACAATTTATCTTCATAGCTCTCTGCTCAAACCTGATTCCTGAACACATCCTTTGCAACCATATTGCTTCTTTGCTTCCATGATTAGATGTCATGTCTTCAACTTCTGTTATTGACAAGGATTCTATAGATTTTAACCTTGTACAATTATTTAATGCAAACAATTTTTCAGTAAAAGAACATAAAAGATACAATGACAAATACACACATTACACAGATATTTTTCCTTTGTAAACTCAAACTGGGAAAACCATCGTATTTTATATTCATTCACTTCATACATTGTTTACAATATAATATACATATAGGGGCTAGCAGCATCAAAAACCCCAACCCAATGACCTAGATTAGTCAACAACCCTAATTCCTTAACCGGAAATAGAAAAAAATCGAAAAAAAACCATGTGTCAAAAAAGCATCCAACAATGGACATGAAAATTGAGGCAACAAGAAAAACGAGGTAAAAAGGTGACATGTTTCCCAAGGAATTTTTTTTTATTAGGGTAGTTGTTCCCTAGTAGCACTAGAATTCACCTTTAGATTTCATAAAAGGTAAGCCCAGTAGCCATCAGTTGATGTTAGTGTAATTGAGTTTTAAGAGGTCAAATGGAGAAGACTAAATGATAATAACGTTCTAACTCAGAAATTTGGACAAGCATGCACAAGCAATTGAGGTCTGGAATCAACTTCAGTCAGTAAGTTTGAGTAAGGGTGAATAGAGGGAAGACTTTGGTGAGGAGAGTGTAGAAGTCTTCCAGTAGCCTAAGGAGGAAAAACTTGAACGTAAGATCCTCTTGAATTCAAATCTCAAATAAACTGAAAGAAATTATAACAACATTATAATCAAACATTCATCATAATACAGTTACAACAATTCATGTGAATCAGTCATTCATGAACTCTGTCAGTATCAGAGGCAAATAAGATGGGGTAAGAAAACTGACTTAGATTAATCAAGAAGTCTCAAATCAAGTACATAACCAGAGAACCAGTGTTCTTCATCAAAATATTACAATAGCAGGGAGCCTAGCTCAACCATTCGACCTTAACAAAATACTAAAACCACCTATATATACTCAGAAATGATGCAAGCATCGAGAGCGTGATTAGACCTCTGCATTTAAATCTTTTAGTCGGTGCCTGTTCTATTAGACTATGCAGGCCTTAGTTATGTATTTTGCAGGAAAATCCATCCAGAAGAAAACTTCGGATTGTCAGTCTGCACTCACAACCGTCTTCAGCCTGTTTTCCATTTATGGGGTGAGACGAGGTTTCAACCACCTCCCCCATTTCCATTAACTAACTTCAACGATATTGGGACGAGACCTGACACCCATGAAGGTTCAAAGTGGTGCCAATGACTTCTTCGAGTCAATATCGATGCCTCGAGGCCATGCATATCTTGTTATGTGACCAATACGGGTGCTTTTGGCCTTTGGAACAAATCCTCTCCATCGCTCCATCTTGCATGCGACCTTGAGCCATGACCTGTGGCTCATATCCAAATGCACTTCAGGATTTCGCACTTCGCAAACTTGCGTTGTGCTCCATGCAAAACCTCTGATTTGCGAAACAATGAATCTGCTGATATGGTGCCACGCATCCCTTTGGATCGAACGAGTCCCACTAATTTTGGAATATCAGACTTCGGTACTTCGACCTTTTGATGAATAACTTCAACAATATTCTGAAATCCTGGCTCCTGCAATAAATCTCCACTGTTTATCTCTCCCAGTGAGATCTATGGCCCAGATTTAATCTTTTCTCTACCTTTGATCTTAGGCATTTGCTTCGACGCTAATCTGCGCACAGCTTTTGACCTTCCGAAAAATGCACGTCGTCGATCGATTCGCCCAATGGATCTCTGTCGTTGAAAGATTAGAACTTCCTTCTACTTGTGCTTCAAGCCCAAAATGGACTGTTGGGAAAACTGCATTTTGTCTTCATGGTTGCGGCCTACATGATCGAGGATTCAGACGATTGGCTATGGGCTGTGAAAATAGGGAGACCAGGGCAAAATTACAGAGTTAGGTAGAAACCACAAACCCACAAGACTCTAACAAGTTCATGTGATAACACCCCCGAACCCTCACACAGGAGGGTTATCACCCCCTCAAACCCCCCTACGTGTTCGGTGCAACGTGGTATACACTAGGGCTAGTTGTTCAAAGAATATGAAACATACCCAACAACTTCAACCGCTTGCCTCTTACTCATCTAGTTGATTTCTCCACTGAACATCTTGAACATATATCCACTAATCAACCTCTCTCAATCTAAATCTCCAACTCAGCCGATGTCGAAAAATTCATGTACATTTACTTCACTGTCAAATCCATGTTTTCCTTGTTAGTAGATAACATAATATTTTGTGCCACACAAATACCTTAATACTCTGTTGACAGTTGTCCAATGTTCCTTCCCAAGTGTCAACATGTATCTTATCAACACTCCCACTACATGGGTAATGTCTGGTCGAGTGCATACCATTGCATACATTAGAATACCAACAACACTTTCATAGGGAACATTTTCCATGTCCTTTATTTCCTCATGTGTCTTTGGACACTGTTCAACAATTAACTTTGCTCCCATGGGAATTGACACCTTCATGGGTTTCAAAAAAATTTCAATATACTTCATCAATTTCAACCATAGATTTCTATTTGATAGATTTCTCTTGATATCCATTCCCATAATGAAGTCCGTTGCACCAAGATCCTTCATCTCAAACTTGGAGGATAATTGCTTCTTCACCTCCTTTATTGTGTCCACACTATTTCCAATCAGCAACATGGAATCGACATACAATGTTACATATATGAAATTCCCACATTCTTGTTTGGAATATATGCAGTGATCAAAATTTTTTTTCACAAATACCAAACTAAGGATGTATGTGTAAAAATTTTGGCACATCCTTGGTTATTTATTTATACCATAAAATGATCTTTTAATTTTTCACACCAAATCTTTCTTTCCCTTTACTACAAATAATTCATGTTGTTTCATGTAGATTTCCTCTTCCAGGTCCCCATGTAGGAACGTTGTCTTGACATCCATCTGTTATATTTCCATATCAAATGTTGCACCCAGAGACATTATCACACTAATGGAAGTTAATTTTGCAACATGGGAAAAAATCTCATCGAAGTCGACTCCTTCAACTTGGAAATATCCTTTCGCTATGATTCAAGTTTTGAATTTCTCGACTTGAACTGTTTCATTTATCTTCTTCTTGAATACCCCTTTTCTACCAATAGGATATCTTCCACTAGGTAGTTTGACTAAGTCCCATGTCTCATTCTTGTACAAGGATTCCATTTCTTTGACCATGACATTCTTCCATAGTTTTCCCTATGGTGAGTTGACTGCCTCCCCGACCAACTTGGGATCATCATCGGTGGCAGTTAACATGTATGTAGAATGAAAGTTAGGAGGACTGTACTTTTTGATTGGTTTTCATACTCTTTCTAACCTCCTTACAACCATGGTCGGTTGTTCCACCTCTTCTTCTGATTCGGTCAAGTCATCTGAATCATCTTCTTCGTTCCTTAGTTCAAACCACACCGTCTCAAGATTATTCTCGGTCTGAACAATTTCTTCAATATTAGACTTACTTACAAATTATTTGAAGACGACATATTGGTTGTACCTTGTTTTCCTTGATGCAAGATCCTAGAGATTATGTCCTTTCATTCTTTCTTTGTATCCAATGCAAATATATTTGACTTCCTCTTGTCCATATTTCTCCTCTTTTCCTTGGGAACATACACAAATGCATCACAGCCAAATACTTTGAGATGTGAAACCGAAGGCTTCTTAGCTGACGATACCTCATGTGGAGTTTTTTCGAGTAACGCCGATGAAGGAGACATATTCACCATATATTTTGTAGTTTCGACTGTCTCCGCCCATAATTCTTGTGCGAGCCCAACACCACTGAGCATTCTCCCTTCCTTGTCCATCAAAGTTCTGTTCATTCTATTGGCAAATCCATTTTGGTATGAGGTATATGGTGTGGTAGTTTGGAGTGCTACGACACACTACTTGTAGAGATGATCAAATTATTTTCCATAGAATTCACCACCATTGTCATTTCTCAACACCTTAATCTTCTTATCTGTTTGGTTTTCTATAAGAGATATAAACTCTTTGAATTTCTCGAAAACCACTGATTTATTCCTCAGGAAATATATCCATGTTTTCTTAGAAAAATTAACTATGAAGAAGACACAATATAGGGATACACCCAATGAAGACACTGGAATAGGGCCTAACACATCAATATGAATCAATTCTAAAATCACATTTTCCCTTGTCGTTCCATATGGGAACCTCACCCAACTTTGTTTTCCATATATACGATGTTTACAAAAGTCGACTTCTAAATTACATTCAGGAAATTATTTGAACATACCTTTTGTAACACACCCACTACGGCATAATAAAATTTTCTCTTTTCCTCAAGGGACAGAATCACCGAAGTCCTACGGCGGCCTAGCGCAGGCTAGTTCTTCCCTGTTCACCTCCCTGTGATCATGAGTTAGGACCACAGGCCAAACAAACCAGGCGCCTTTTCGCGTTTCGTGACTCAGCGATACAAGTGAGTCCAATCTTAAAGGTAGAATGGCGAGGGGGCTTCGGAATGAAACCCTAGTCGTAGATTTGGGTGCTCAAATTTAGACTCCCCTATTTGGAAATAGAAATGACTCCCATGGATTGCTAGTAAATAAAAGGGAAGTCAAAAGGGGTCATTTAATGTCACTTAGTTAGGAGATGTTATGTTTTTAAAGTGACATTAGAGAAATAAAGAAATTTTAGATTAATAAGTTACTTAACCATTATTAAAGTGACTTTTAATCTTAAAGTAAAAGTAAAATGGGGATAAGGGTCACATTCGATTTGGTCAAAAAGGGGAGAATTCTAGAAGGCATGGAAAAGAGATAAAAGGAGGGGTAGAGCCTCATTTTAACATGATGATTTGATCTCTCAGTTTGAAAGTGCTATTGGAGCAATTGTTTCGTTAGGGTTTAAAAAAACCCTTCCACCATTTCAGTTTAGTTTCGGTGGTGAAACATCCACCCTAACTAGACAAAAGGGAAATCCATCCAGGATTTCCATAGGTGCTTCAATTATGGGTTTGGTTTCAGATGAAGCTGGAATATCGATTCACACAAAAGATTGTATGAAACTTGTCGGAGGAGGTCGAGCCCAGTTTTTGCAGGTACAAGAGGGTTTTGGGAAGATTATCAATGAAATACTTTCCTGTTGAAGACTATCATCCCACGAGGCCCCACTAGGAGCCCAACCTTGTCTCGCAAGGGCCTTGGCATATTGAAAAATTGTTGCAAGAGGGTTTCAGGAGGTATACTCGTTGGTTGAACGCCAGGGGACCCGTGAGGCCCTACTTATTTCACAACCTCTTCAAGCGAGGATCTCTTAAAGAGGGTCTGTGGTTATGACATGCCATACGATTCAGATCTATCAGGGTTATAATGGGTTGGAGGGCCATTTGCAGTGCTACAACATATCACAATAGGGTTGGGAGAGCCTTGGAGTAGTTGACATGATATCTTGGCATCATTCCAAGTTTTTTTTGAGTTTGTAGTGTTTTTGAAGATGCTATAACAACTATTAGACTTATGTTTTTGTTGTTGTATTTCCTGTCTCCATCCTTAATAAAGGATTCCAGTGTTGTAACTTCTTTTGTTTGTGTACTTGGATTGGTAATATGTAATGCATGCAAACTATTTGTGAAAAATACTCAATTAATTTAAGAACACATGTCATGCAATTATTTGACGAAAGTACACAACTAAAACTACATAATTGACAAAAAACCATTATTTTTCTTGCACATTCCCATTGAGGACATTACACTGGTTGCAAATCAGGGGGCATGGAAATGACAACCCAATAGTTGAAAACCGATGCACCACCACTCGAGAAAGGAAGTATAGGGTTGACTGAAACTCATTCTTCCACATATGGTTGGTGGGTGGGGAGAGGGAATAACATACAAGAATATCCTTCATTTTTATGGCTCGCCTTTGAGCCCTAAGCACTTAAAAAAATATTGTATTGACGTGGTTAAAATATTTCGATGGCATTGATTTATTTTCATGTTCCATCTCAGATAGAATTTTTAAACTAGTGTTGGTGTTTATTAGTGTGATTTCAATCCCTGTAAGCCTCTGCAAAGAAAAATTGGCTCTAAGATATGAAGAAATTAGGTGCTAGGTGCTACAAGCTTCCAATTTTTTTTTTAAATTGCAAAAAAATTATTTTGCTAAAGTTGTTTTTTTGTTTTGGGGTTTACCCTTAATTTTTTTGGTTTTGCATTCATTTTGTTTTGTTAGCTTCTATTTTCTTACAAGTTATGGGTTATTTCATATTTTAATGAAGTATAGGTCATATAGAGGATCTTGAAGAGCTTAAGATTGTGTTCATCTTGCTACTGATGGTTTAATCAACTATTTAGTATTTTTTTTGTAGTTTTTCTGTGACACACGTGACTAGATTTTGGCTGAGAAACCGTGAATCAGGGGCATCTAAGTCATCAAAATCACTCGGGGATCGCACTCGACCTGAGCCACACCAACTCTTAACCTGGATGAATTTTTTGTCCCCGTGGGTTTCGAACCAATGACTTAACATCACAGAATGCCTTAACAACACACTCTGTCACCAAGTGTCCTACACATCAAGGACATCAACTATTTAGTATTATTTATCTATAAATTAAATATTTTTCTTTAAATTTATGTTATTAGTACCTGCCCTTCGGGCTAGAGACTATTAGTAATCGATTTTTAGTGTACCTATTAATTTGGCACGAAAACCAATGGCATCTCACTATTTTAACCCAAAGTTTCATACAATTCATATGCTTTAAGTTGAAATTTCATTCACTTTCTCCTAATTTTTGAGTTTTCACTCTTATTTGGCCTCTTCCCGAGGCAAAGTTAGACAATATCTTATTCTATCTTTATTTTTCACGTACACATTCAGGTAGTGTTTTTTCCCAACGAAGTAATGCTAGTAATGAGGATAGCATTACTTATTTACATTAAATGTTTGTTGTAATACATGTTTCATGTCCCTTGGTGATCTGCGTTGATATGCAACTGCCACCACCTACAGCAATCTGCAGCACCAACATGCAAGCCAAAACCACCATGAAAATGTGTTGCTTCTCCATCCTTTAGAAAAACACCTTATGTCTTTATAGACAAAGACCTTATGTCTGTAAAGTTTTTCTTGTCTTATATCTTTATAGATAAAGACCTTATGTCTATAAAGTTGTTCTTGTTTGTTACCTAGGCCTATGTTGTTGCTGGTCGATACCCGGTACGTACTAACATGCTTGTTTTTCCACCATTCACAGGTTATTTCTCTAGGAATTGCTTGTGTATCCTCCCAGACTTGCTCCCAGAGTTGATCCCAGACTTGCTCACACATGGAACTGCTAGTGTATCCTCTAGGATTTCTCTCAGACTTGCTAGCACATGTTTGTTAGCTTCAACAGAATGGGAATCCCGCCTTCATCGGTTCAACGGACATTCTGCTAGCTATATGGTAAATTACTAAAATATTCTTAAATTCATTATGAGGCAGCTTGGAATAGAACAATACCTTTTGTTTTACCATCAACTAGAGTGCCTTCACTACAAAATAGTTCCAACCCTTCTTCAATACAACCCTGTCATTTCCTGTGCCACTCACCTTTCCTGTTGCTTGACAGCTTTTGAAGTTGTTGACATTCACTGACACAACTTTGCAAACTGAGCGTGCATATTTGAAGACTGCATGAAGCCATTTCAATTTCAATACCTTGAAGACTGCATGAAGCCATTTCAATTTCAATACCTTTGATGTAGTAAAATCCAAGGCATGAAATTCCTTATAATTGAAATCAAATCCATAAAAACCCTACAAAAACAAATTAACCCTTAAATCACCTACCCAACATGTCTTTGGCCCTAAAACGAGTCGTGCAGAGCCACTTCGAGTAGGATAAGGGTACCCATCCCTGCACGCCACCAACTGTGTACATGCGCCCTTCAGCATAATTGCATTGAATGGTGAACACAAACAATAGAGCCACTGCAAAAAGGATGCCCGCACTGCTTCTTCCCTTTGTCATTTTTCACTCCTAATCACACAGCCAAACACAAACACAACTCCAAACAGAGAGAAGAGAAAACTACAAGCAATGTATAAGTCAGAGGATGATAGAAATGTATATATACATGTTAAAATGGTCTCAGAAAATGTGTGCCCTTAAAGAACGCCAATAAAATATGAGACTGTACAACCAGGGAAAAAGAATACATGAGGGAACGTGCTAGCAACTCTGATCACACACGTATGTACGCATTAAATAAGTATGGTGTGTATATCAAAGTGTATGGCACGACTGCTGTAGAATCCACAAGATTATGAAATAGGATGCATTGCCAATATTTTATCAGTATTATCAAGGCAAACTTGCATGACACTAAGTAATAGTTAGCTACTTGCAACGAGTGCCTCGTGAGCCCCATGGCTTCTAGTTTCTTTAATTCCATGTTGCGAATCCTTGGTGTAAGGCTACCAAGGAGGCTGGAGGTTCGGTGCAACAGTCAGTCCCTGAAAATTATGAGGGCCCTTTGGTCTCTTGTGAGGTCCAAATCATCCCTAGAAATTATACGGGTCCTTTGGTCTCTCCTGAGGTCCAAATAATGCAAACAACTTCAATGGGTGTACTCTGAATTAGGCCAATGCAAGTTGATGATGGCTAGCAGGTGACGTCAAACAAGCCTAAGTTGTTGTGGATGAAGTGAAGTGTAGAAACCATTGTCATTACTAGAATCTTGAAACCAAGAGATGCTCTATCTTCTAGCTAGTACAATAGACCTACTCTCATTTCAAAATCCATTCAGGAATGAATAAATGCAGAAAGCGAGTCCAGACCATAAAAATAAGATCAATTTACTTTGGACTGATCTTGGCTTCTGAGAAAGAAAAGAATATGGTGAGGCGATAGGTTTGGGTAAGCGTAGCATGGCGAGTTTATTCTATTAGTGTTGGTGGGGATGTTGCATGGAACACACTTGGCATGGGCGGTCAAGCGTATATTTAAAAACACAAACTCCAATGTTTTTAGAGGCTCTGAGTTGGCCGGAGTATATGAAGCACATATTTTATTTCCATACCATCCGTTCTCAAATAAAATCAAACTTCTTGCAATCTCGACACCTCGAGATCATTACCCCACCACAAAGAAATAAAATCAAACTTCTTGCAATCTCGACACCTCGACATCATTACCCCACAATAGAGAAGAGGAGGTTCTTTTCACTTAATTTAGACATCTTTAAAGCGACAACTAAATGAAATGATTATTAATAAAACACATCATTTTATTAAACCAACTTATTGATCTCCGAACAAATTACCTGAACAAGTACTGCATCTAGATCACTTATCTTATTATTTAGTTATAGATTATTATTATTTAAAAATCCTCCCAACAACATTGAAAACATTGAGGAATGCTGGTTACTATATCATAAAATCCAGTTGGATATCCCCGATGTGACCTATCCAACCTTATAACAAAGAGTGTTTATGATACCAAATATGGGAATTATAAGAAGTGAAAGAATCATGTCAACTCAGTCAAATCCAAGTTCAATGTGGATATGCGAGTATTATATTTATGAGCTAACCACTCCCCTATTTTGTTCGATAGGGTTTTTGAAACCGAGGATAACTCTTAAGACGGGAAGAATAAGGGTTCCTTACAACAACAACATGGGTTCCTTACAAGGAGTTAGCGGACTTAGATATGGCATTCTGTCATAGAGAAACTTCATGAAATGGATTTCACCTAGCCACAGAAACAATTTTATCCATAGATGTAGAAAGCGTCGAATGACTTGGTGATGGGTTCATTATCCAAGAGAGATTGAAGGTATGCTAGGGTGTTTGGTTTATAATTGTTATCACAAGATAACAACAAGTCGTTATCTTACGCTAACCAATGAAACTAATAACTAACTGATAACTAATGTGTCCAAACATCTGAGAATGACTTGGTGATGGGTTCATTATCCAAGCAAGACTGAATGTATGCTATTGTTATCTTGCTACAAGCAATGACACAATTGCCCTAAAGGCAGGGACTTGTTGCTCTGTAGTGTCGTGGACTCTTGATAGGGCATTGTTGTTGTCTTAATTTTCTTTACAAGTCATTTATATAAATGGCTATTTTTGTTTCAATCTATTAGTTTGATGGTTATTTTTAGTACATTACATAGCAATGTAAATTCCAATTTTTTATCATAATCCATGTTAACATTTGGAATTATTTTAGTGAAATTTTCACATATAAAAAAAAATTGTTCAACTAGAAATGTTTTAATTTTGTAATGATTTGCATGTGCACATTATGCTACCTTCTAGGTAATTCTTCCACCGCCACCTGTACGTATTCCGTATTGACCATTTTATTTTCAAATAAAGATACTTCTCAGCTGTAATTCTATTGTGCATTTGGGGCATCTTATGGGCATGCATCAAAAGTAAAATTTGTCTTTAACCAGGAATGAAAGGCTTTCATCTGAATAGTTGTCAATGTTCAGATTCCACTGTTACTAAAATTAATAAAATTAATGTTCAGATTCCACTGTTACTGAATAGGGTTTTATTTTAAAATTAATAATTTTTTTTATAATTTATTTGTTAAGGAATAATGAGATTGTTTATATATGTAAAGGTTTTTATTTTAAAATTTATCATAATTTATTTGTTAAGGGATAATGAGATAATTATCATTCTTTATAATTGGTTTATATAGATTAACTTATCATTATTACTTAAATAAAATCAATTTACATAAAATAATTTGTTAATTAAAAAACAAATAATTTTAAATAATTTTGTTGAATTCATAACAATAAATTCGAAGATCAATTCTTATCATTTTAATCATTCTTAGAAGATACCTTTACTCAGTAGTAGGTTGTGCATGAGAGGAGGGCATTTTGAATAGTTGCATTATGTATGATGTGTAAATTGATATGGTTATAATGATGGAAGTTGAGTTATGTGAACTTATAAATATCTATGTTTCTAAATGATACTAGAGTGGAATGTTCTAAGTGAATGAT
This sequence comes from Picea engelmannii, assembly GCA_009831015.1. Lineage (NCBI taxonomy): Eukaryota > Viridiplantae > Streptophyta > Pinopsida > Pinales > Pinaceae > Picea > Picea engelmannii. Next base: position 427,830 of record ML785292.1, on the reverse strand, counting down.
CAAACTGAAATTTTGAATTCTTACATACATCTCCCAAACGATCATAGGGTTTACTATGACAATTAATGATATTGAGAGTAATAATGTGACAAAGAAGTTTTATACTACGTAATTGAGTAGTTGCTAGTATTTGTCAGCAAATAATAACCAGTCTGTTACCCAAACTATAACATATAGTATATACATTATTAGATATATCCCATACCAAGATCATCCAACATGTTGGTTATTAGTCGCCCTATTAGTTGAAGTGAAAATTATTCACCAAGCACATTATCAATCCAATCGACCAATGATTCAATTGGTAGTGTACCTTCTTTTCCTTTACCTTGAATACCACATTATCCTACTACACTAATTACAATCAATGCCATCTCCAATAATGTGTTGACTAAGAAGTACAACGATAAACACGAAGTGCTAGCTTAACTAATACCCATAAGGGATGAGATTTATCCTTACAAGAGATTCATGCACCAAACCATGGGCGTCATATTGCCTCTCAACCCTAAATTAACTTGCTTTAATGACTTTTCCACTGGGAATGGTATAAACTCGTTGCAAATACCTCATTTGCATGCTTTGTTTTGTCTTTCTAAAAGTTCCTTTTGCTATTTTCACTTTCAGAATTTTAAACACTTGTCTTCAAGGTTCTAAAATGATCTTGAAATAGTTACATTTAATGCTAGGATTAGTCATAAATGATTTTGAAATAATTACATTAAATTTAGGATAGGTCATATTTGCTTACCTTTGACGCTTTAGTGGGTGCTTCATATTGATGTGATTGTAAAATTAAGTTCTATCATGTAAGTTTTGATTTATTTTTGTATTGTATATGAATTGTGTGTGTTTCATATTGATGTGATTGTAAATGGTTTTAAAGTTGGTATATATTTTGTTAATTTTGATTTTGATTTTTTTAAATTATATAAATTTATTAAATTAAAAATATAAAAAAATAAAAAACTAATTAAAATGTGAATATTTAGATTTTATTATATTTCTATAGACAAACCCGCCATGATACTCTTCAAGAAAATTAAGAAGATTAAAGGAAACAATGAGTACGTGCTTAAAGAATCTCCATAGAGAGACTCACCATGATCCCTCCAAGAAAATCATGAAGATTAAAGGAAATATTGAGTTCGTGCTTAGTCTCCTTGGAGCCAACATCTTCCTTTAAGTCTTTGAAATGAAACAAACCTTAAGACTAAGTCTGAGTTTCTTTCCGAAGTTGTGGCGACCACCTTCCTTTTTGAAATGAGACAAACTTTAAGATGAAGGCCGAGTTAAGGACGAGTTAATCAAGTAACTCAAGTTTCTTTTGTTTAGCTTATTCTAGAGTTTCGGCATTTAATGTTGTCGTTAACTATTAAGGGTGCTTTAATCACCATGTAGGAGTTCAATCATAATTGAAAATTTTGGATGGTTTTAATAATTGAAGTAACAATACATCACAATATGCAAGTCTGATGGATTATTAATTAGGTCATTGATCATTATATTTCTTCACGTTCCTCCATTGGAAACCAACATTATGACTAGTAAACCAAGGATGAAGGATATCAAACTTGTTGACATACGATTCCTATCTGTTGGATTTGGGCAATCTATAGGATTCGACGATCGRAACACACATTATCATACGACAATGGGACATCCATGCACATTACAATACAACAATGGGGCATCCAAGTGATGATTCGATCACGCCTAATGCACGCTTCAGGCATCCAAATATGAAATTTAAATTTGTAATGAACACTCTTTCATTCACCCCTTAAGTCTGTCTTTGTCACTCTATCCATTGCTACGTCTTTTATCTGTTGAAGATAAGCTTGATTATCAATTTGTTATAAATTCCCTGCACTCACCAAATCATGGATAGCAGTTTGAAGTTTGAGATAAATGTCTTGTAGCCTATTTTGACTTTCACTCAGGACATCTTTTGAACTTCTTTAATATATCTTTGCTAGTCATTAGAAATTTAATGTATGTGTTTGTAGTGGGTAAGATATTTTGCAAATATTTTTTTTATAAGTAGTGAAAGTTTGTTCATTTTAGACAACACAAGAGAGTAAAATGTATTTTAGTAGAGAAGAAGAAGAGGTGAATGTGCAATAGAACTGAATGTAATTGAACATTGTTTTCAATATAAATATGTTTCTTTTCCTGCATATACAACAATCTAAAATACTACATTTCTTCTCGAACAGATTGATATCGAATAAGGTTTTAGGAGGTTTTTGGTGTTTATATTTTGTTTTTTTTTAGATGGATAGCAGTAACAAAAGGTGGCAGCAAGTACATAGTTTGATAGAAAAAATTATGATATCTGATGCATCAAGATGAAGACCATTTTCTCCTCTCAAGGGTTGTGGGAGATTGTTGAAAATGGCTTCCCTAATCCTGCAGACTTGGTAACATTNAACACACATTATCATACGACAATGGGACATCCATGCACATTACAATACAACAATGGGGCATCCAAGTGATGATTCGATCACGCCTAATGCACGCTTCAGGCATCCAAATATGAAATTTAAATTTGTAATGAACACTCTTTCATTCACCCCTTAAGTCTGTCTTTGTCACTCTATCCATTGCTACGTCTTTTATCTGTTGAAGATAAGCTTGATTATCAATTTGTTATAAATTCCCTGCACTCACCAAATCATGGATAGCAGTTTGAAGTTTGAGATAAATGTCTTGTAGCCTATTTTGACTTTCACTCAGGACATCTTTTGAACTTCTTTAATATATCTTTGCTAGTCATTAGAAATTTAATGTATGTGTTTGTAGTGGGTAAGATATTTTGCAAATATTTTTTTTATAAGTAGTGAAAGTTTGTTCATTTTAGACAACACAAGAGAGTAAAATGTATTTTAGTAGAGAAGAAGAAGAGGTGAATGTGCAATAGAACTGAATGTAATTGAACATTGTTTTCAATATAAATATGTTTCTTTTCCTGCATATACAACAATCTAAAATACTACATTTCTTCTCGAACAGATTGATATCGAATAAGGTTTTAGGAGGTTTTTGGTGTTTATATTTTGTTTTTTTTTAGATGGATAGCAGTAACAAAAGGTGGCAGCAAGTACATAGTTTGATAGAAAAAATTATGATATCTGATGCATCAAGATGAAGACCATTTTCTCCTCTCAAGGGTTGTGGGAGATTGTTGAAAATGGCTTCCCTAATCCTGCAGACTTGGTAACATTTAATGCACTCACTCAAGCTGAGAGCAACACAGTGAGGGAGAATAGGAAGAAGGATGTCAAAGCTCTTTACTTTATAGAAACAAGTATGGGAGTCTCCATTTTTCCAAGGATAGCAACATCTACAAAATTCAAGCAAGCATGGGTGACTTTGGAAAATGCATACTGTTATCACTGAAATTTTGTCTGCAAATGTTTACAAGAATCTAGCATCGTCAAACAGTTATGAAGTGCACCCATGGCCTTGTTTTATAGCACCTCTTTGAGGTAATGTGCAACCAACTTGTAGTGTGAAAAGAGGCTAATTAGGGCATTTTTAGGTCTTTGACTAGCCACCCAATCGGATCCAGTCCAGATTTGAGTGTCAAATCAACTTGGAAGCTGAACCAAAAGTGGGTGGTAGGCTGACCAATCTCATAAATGCACCGTTCTCAGATGTGCATGGCTTTTAGCGACCACAGGCGTGCATCGGGTGCATGTGCACTTTTCCTGCATTTATGTTTTACGCATGTGTGCACGCGCGCTGTGTAGTCATAGCGTCCTTGAGAATCAAAAAAAGATTCTAGGACAATTTCATCTCCCTTAAAAAGACTAAAACCTTTAGGAGAGGACAACATCCCCTTTTGGGACTCCTCTTAGTTTATTTTTCAAACACATCTTAACATTGTAAGGGGCTCGTACATGCTCACATGCTACAAAGATAGGATAGTGTTGAAATTTGTTTTCTTAGATTAAAACAGTAGGGAAATTTAAAGGTTTTGTAATGGGCCCATACATACTCACATGATCACAATCTAGGATAGTTTCAAAGCTTTTCTTAGATTAAATCACAATAGGGAGTTAAAGGAATAGTAAAGGACCCACATGTCCACATGCTAGTTTCCTAGGGACTTTTGAATTACGCAAGGTTGTACCAAAGGCACTTAGTTAATTAGGTAATCAACACTTGCAAGGACCAAGCAAAGTCCACATGCAACAAGGTGACATCTAATTCATTAAAACATTGACACACTTTCACTCATTCACACACAAAAGTCACTTATCATTCACATAGTTTCTTCTCAAAACGTGGAGGTGAAAAGTAAGTTTCCTCCAGAGGGATTCAAAAACACCCCAGTCTTTTCTTGATGAAACTATCCACTCCCATTTCAATTCAATGAGGTTGGTTCACACCCCCAACCTCTCAAACAACTATATCTAAAATTTCTTTAAAAATCACTAAGTTTTTCTCCATAGGAGTTGTTAAAAGAAAGTTTTTAGTCTAGGTAGGATTTGGATAGGCATCCAAATAACTCCTTGTTATCTGGTTCTCACATTGTCAAAACAATAGAAGTTGTCAAATAGGGAACTGAAAATCCTCCAAGTCAAGTGTTCCTAACACCATAAGGTAGGGAGATACCCATGAAGGTTTGAAGGCCAAGGTCCGGTTGTTCTATGCGTCCCCCCTTGAGGCACCCACCTCTTGGACGAGATCCAGCCCGTGACCCATTTCTTAGGCCAAAAATCTAAATGTCGCACTTTGACTGAGGCACCTAGTAACCAAATTTTATGACATCTACCCAGGTGCAAATTGTGGGTTGTAATTGCACCTTGATCAGATTTTGTGTGGCTATTGGGAAATATCGCCAGCTCTTTCGGGGTATGCCCCCTTTACCCCTCATTATAACTGATTATTTCATCCTTCACTAGTTTCTCTCCCGGTGACTTCAGACCCCACTGTTGAGTACTATTGGAAGGTCCAGTTCTATTCGAGAGGAAGGACATTACGTCTTTTAGGACACGAGAATTTATTTTCTTTGATTCCACACGTAGACAAAACCCACTTATCCAAATATATGCTTCTTTTTCAAAACATTTTATGTATGATGCACTTCTGATTACATTTTTTATTTAGATATATATCGTGTAAAGTTCAAAATTTGCAACAAAGGCTCTTGTTTATTTTCTCTCATCACAATTTTCACACATTCACTCAGCTAGTCAGACATCATAGGGGACCTACAAAACCCCCGTTGTTCTAGACGCTTGTTAAACCTCACTCCTATTCTAGGGGGAGTTACTAGTCTTGCCAACTCATCAACACCACCTTCACACACTCCAGTGAGTGCCACTGTCTTAGGATAGGCTTTGCTTGGTTCCACATTACTTGGGTCCACTTCCCAAGTCCCTCCGTCCACTTTCTCTCCTCTACACAGAAGCGGGGGGCCAACTTCCTCTCAAGGGGGAAAGCACCAACCCATCTAGTCCCCCTCAAGGGCCAGGTTCACAAAACACTCACACCATGGATGGAGATAATCCTCNTGGCCTCTCTTAACATACTAGATCTAAGAAAACTCACAAATGATCCTATACTGCATGACCCCACATGGCCTGCGATGCCTACAAACCTACCTTCAGACATCCCCAAGTTTGAAGGAAAGGCAGGAGATGACCTTGCCAACCATGTCATGAATTTCCACCTATGGTGCTCTTCCAACAACATTATGGATGATTCCATGAGATTACAATTATTTCAACACACACTCACTCACCCATCAGCCAAATGGTATGTAGACGAAAAATCGGGGTCCCATGCAACTTTTGAGTCCTTGGCCAAAGCATTTTTGGCCTTCTTCTAATTACCAGTCTGCCATGACAATGGTTTGGAACTACTCTCTAATTTCCAACAAACCTCAACCACACATATCGCTGATCACATTCACGAGTGGCGTAGACGACGTAGTTTGTGCAAAGCCGAAACCACCAAACAACAGTGTCTTGACTGGTTTCTCAGATCATTTGTCTCTCTCCTCGGTAAATATGTAGCATCCACCCTCCCTCAATAAGAAAAAGAATCCATCAGTAAGGCTAAAAAATACGACCTCATCTATTCACAATCAGGGTACTTATACACAGTACTTTTTGATCTCCCAAAACCCGTGCGATTCGGTCAAGACAAACCTGGGATGTCTCACTCAACAGACGGATTGATTGGTAATACCACACACCACAGTCCCCAACCCCAACCATCACCAATGTATGGCACACCTCAATATCCCCCGGTATATGGGTGACCCTCTTATTACCCCCCACCCCCTTATCAACAACCATACCTTGTTTCTATTTCTCCACCCATCAGTGGGCCACCGTCAGCACCCCCAATACACCCACCTATCCAAACAAGCTCTGGTACCCCCTCTACCTTAGCTTATACTCTAAGTACTAACGAAAGCGCCACGCCTTCCTATGTACCTTACGGATCACAACTCCCACAGAATCCGTACTTTCCATTCCCTGGTCCTCCATACTCTATCGCTCCCCCACACCCTCACGTTGGGGTGAATTTTGTTTAATCCTCTCCCATTCAGCAATATCAAAATTTCGAACAGCTGAATATGTAAAATATGACCCATCGAATAATGCCAAAAAGAAAGGCAGAAACATGAACAATAAAAACCCAGGTCAAGGTGGGAATCAACCCCAACATCACCAACCTACCGGGGGAAACCAGAACCAAGGGAATCAAAACCCCCGGGGGGGCAATAACAACAGGTGTCAAGGGAGAAATACCAATACTATTAAAACCACCTTCCCTTGTGCCCTTTACGGTGAGTTCGACCATTATACTCATCATTTTCCCCAAATCGCTGAATTTAAATGGCTGAAAGACTCAGGTAGTCTACCACATCCTCCAGCACCACCTGCCCCTCAGCAGGCCCCACAACAATACGTGCAACAACCACCCCCAGTTGTGCTGCAGAACCCCATTCCACACCAGGTTGTGATAAACACCCAACAAGACACACAACCTACCCCACCACAGTTGGGACAATATCTCAGTCCAAACAATCCTACAGATCATACTATCCTCCTCACCAGTGAGGAGGATATCCTTATGCAAACATGTCGTCATCAATACCGTGCAGTTGTTGAGTCTCCTCCCATTCCCCTAGAAACAAACCCAGCACTGACGGGACCCCTGTTGGTAATTCCTCTCCCTAACGCTGAAACACCTCTTTGCATCCATCACATCCCATTGCACAGGAATGTCCACAACCCCCAGGCTAGGGCGGCTCATAATTACAGTTTGGTCGACGACTTAACACAATCCCCAGCTGCCATGTCAGTCTTAGAAGTCCTTCAAACTTGTCCCACTCAGCAGAAATCATTACTTTTCACGTTGGGGGTAGTCGACCTTACGGATACTCAAGTCATCACATTTGATCTCGACAGCGGAGAACCTCGCCTTCTCGCTCTAATCACTTTTCAAATCCCAGTAAAAATTCGAAACATTACAGTTCATCGGTGCATCATCGACGAAGGTGCATCCACATGCATTATGTCCAAATTTGTATGGCAGAAACTTGGTTCCCCGGAACTCATACCATCGACCATTACCTTAAGAGCTTATGACGGATGACCATCATCTCCTAAAGGGCTCTTCCAAAATTTCCCCGTAGAACTCGGGGGTAAGACCATTCTCATCGACATTGAAGTTATCAATGCCCCACTCAATTATAATATCCTGTTCGGTCGTAGCTACATGTGCGTTATGAAGGCAGTTGCCTCTTCTATCTTTCGAACGATGATGTTCCCCCATAACGGGAAGATCATTACCATTGACCAAGTCTCATATTACGAGCCTAACCCTTTTTCCAACATCAATAACATTCTCCCTCTCATACACACGAGTCATGATACATACCCACTCATCGAAATGGGTCCCAGAATTTTCAAAGACCCATCCTTGTTAGGAACTTACCATGGTGCACCACCATTGCTTCATCCTTCCAATCAAGTATGCGTCATATCATCCAACGAAACTAACATAGAGGATGCCCTTCTTCCTAGGGAGGATTCTATCATATCTGATGTCCCAATAGTCGCATAACTCCCCCCTCATGAGCCTCTTGCGAACTCGTCAACTCCACCAGTCCACAATTTTACCTCTCCCCAAGGCCATATCCCAGTTTGGGAGACAGTTACCCAAGCCATATCCCAGTTTGGGAGACAGTTCCCCAATCCATTACTCAAATCCCCTTCTTCTAACCTCCACCTGGCGTACAAGCTTTCCAAGTAGCCGCAACACTTACCCTCCCTAATATGGTGTTAGCAATTCTAGATTGGTATTTACATCCACTAGAGATGGTCCCTCAACCATCCCTTCCCCCCCAAACGGAAGGAATCCCAATGACGATTCCCATACTCACTCCTACCATACCCTCTACACCCCCACTCACTATTCTCCCTGCCACAGCCAGGGGTAGGCGAAAGAAGAAGGAGCCCACAACTCCACTTCCCCCGTGCATCCAACCCCCTTGCACGCTATGTGAGAAAGATGGACACCAAACCAACAACTGCCCATCTCTACCCGAGTTACAGAACATGATTCCACTCAATCAAAAACCATCAACGCTCGCCACTGTAGCAAGTACTGCCACTACCGCCCCTCAGTCAAGTAGTAAAGGGCTACGAACCAAATTCACTTGCGCTATATGTTCATAATATGGCCATTATACACACCATTTCCCAGCACTGCCGCGCTTCCGACAGACATTAGCAATAGTACGCCAAAGCTTCCAGAATGAACCCAATCTAGCTACATCATCCCTACCAAAAATCACTGACATCCATTATGTCATGACTTCAGTCAATGAACGTATGAGATGCCCTTGCTCTCTATGTGAATTCTTAGATCATTTTACATACCAATGTCCTATGATCATTGAATACAGGCAACGCCAATTGACCCTTATTCAAACCCCGATGCTCCCTATAGAATCGATGGTTGACCTTACCTCATCAATAGAGATTCTTCATATCATTTCTCTTGAACCCGAGGCACTCCCAATGCCTCTGTGGTTCTTGGATGACTTATCCGAGGATTCACCCCTAAATCCCCCCAATTCTCCCATTCGTTTCCCTACGGAGATTTTACATCCAAGTACCATTGTTACTCGTCAGTACTTTGATATTTGGTTTATGTCAAGCGAACCATCACAATCTCATTGCATCGTTCCCCCTGCTTCTTCATCACCAGGGGACAACCACACGGTGACAGTCACCGATATCGCTCTTTTAGACCCCTTGAATTCCCACCAATTCCACTGTGATGAGGACATACTCGAAGACTTAAACACCTTCGACTACCCATGGGATGTGCTACACCATAGAGCGCTCTTCTTTCCACAGGAAGCCTCCACGCCTCCTAACCAACACCCCATATACGCGGTCGGAACCAAGGATTTTATCCCATAAGGGCATATCGACTGGTTCAACAACCCCATCCCTGCCCCTGATGCTTTTGAATAAGGCAACATAGCCAACATTTCCCTGACCATCAAAATTGACATTTCCATAAAAAATGGAGTCGTCGAGGAAATCACCATTGGCGTCGCTTACACTCCTCAAGAAATCACCGCCTATAAAGCCCTCTTCCAAGAATATCGAGATATTTTTTTCTAGTCATACACAGAAATGCCTGGCCTTGATCCCTGTATCGTCGAACATTGCATCGACACTTGGCCTGACATTACACCAGTTTTTCAAAAACAACGACCGCTACACCCATCTAAAGCAGCGACCATCAAAGCCGAGATTGACAAATTACGTGCGGCTGGGTTCATCTACCCCATTGCCTATACATCATGGGTTTCCAACCCTGTACCCGTTAACAAAAACCGGGGCACTATCCGCGTCTGCACGAAATTCCACGACCTCAATCACGCATGTCCCCAAGGCGCCTTTCCAACGCCTTTCATCGATCAAATTATCAATGACTGCGCTAGCCACGAGGCTCTATCCTTCATGGACGGTTTCTCTGGCTATAATCAAATCCAAATCCACCCAACTGATTAATACAAAACCACATTCACTACCCCTTGGGGTACTTTTTCATATCGTGTCATGCCTTTTGGCTTAAAGAATGTTGGCGCAACTTTCCAACGGTCTATGACATACATTTTTCACAATCTATCTCATATCATCCTTGCATACTTGGACGACCTCACAGCTCGATCCAAGAAACACACCCAACATCTTGATGATTTACGTATCATCTTCCAACGGTGTCGTCAATACAGCATCTGCCTGAACCCCCTCAAGTGCATGTTCTACATCACTGCAGGGCACCTCCTTAGATTCATCATTTCCCAAAGTGGTATTACTGTGGACCCCCTTAAAGTCCAAGCCATCACATAAATTCCACCTCCCTAGAATTTATGTCAACTCTAGAGCCTACAAGGAAAAGCTAACTTTCTACGACGATTTGTCCCAGACTACGCCACTTGAGCACACGGTTTCCTTCGCTTACTATGCCATGACATCCCATTTCAATGGGATGAACATGCCCAAAAAGAATTTGACGATATTAAAATAGTGCATTCTAACACCCCTTTAATTAGTTCACTCGACTATAATTGTGACTATATCCTCTACATATCAGCGTCATCTGTCTCAGTAGCAGGAGTTTTCATTCAAATCGACGATGACCATCGTGAACATGTCATTTACTACATGAGTAAAAACCTCTCAGGGCCACCCTTGAAGTGTAAACACAAAGAGAAACTAACCCTTCCAGTTGTCCTCGCAGTCCGGAAACTGTGTCATTACATTCTCCTTCGCATGACTAAGGTCGTCGCAGATTCCAACCCTATGCAATACTTGCTCAGCCGTCGGCAAATTAATAGCAAATTTTCCCAATGGATTGTTATCCTTTAAGAGTATGATCTTGAATTTTCAACACCCAAGAGCAAGAAGACTCTCATCCTCGCTGAACTTGTCATGGCCTTCCCCTCCGATACTACTAGTGCCCCCGTCAATACTGACTTTCCTGATGAACATCTCTTTTATATTACTTCGGATGATCCGTGGTACGGTGACCTCCTCATCTACCTGCGAACCCAAAAGTTCGGTAAACACATCTCATGAGATGATCATCGTCGTATTCACCACCAGGCCCACCACTATCTCCTCATCGGAGATATCTTATATCGGCGAGGGGTCGACACCATACTTCGTCGATGCTTGACTATTGACGACGCTGATAGAATCTTGAACGACTGCCATAGCGGCGCATATGGGGGCCATCTTTCGGGAATGTCCACTGCTTAGAAAATCATCTGAGCAGGTTATTTTTGGTGTACATTGTTTCACGATTGCATCCATGCCGTGAAGCGATGTGATAAATGTCAGCTTTACGCCAACAAAGCACAAGCACCACCTGCTCTTCTTCACCTAGTCATTACTGTTGGCCCCTTCTGTAAATGGGGCATCGACTTCATGACTTGTAATCCCCCATCTAGCAATGGAAACAAATACATTGTTGTCACAGTCGATTACTTCACCAAATGGGCTGAAGCTATGCCCACCTTCAACAACACTGCTGACATTGTAGTGTGTTTTTTCTTTAATCACGTCATATCCCTCTTTGGCATACCATTCCAACTAGTTTCTAATCATGGGAAACACTTTGAGAATGAGATTTTCGTCGAACTCTCATCTCTGTTAGGATTCTTCCACGAGTTTTCCTCAGCATATTACCCTCAGTCTAACGGACAGGTTGAAGTAGTTAACAAGGTCCTCAAGACCATGTTACAGCGCACAGTTGATAAACATAAGACCAATTGGCATCATATGTTATTTTCCGCGCTATGGGCTTACTGTACGGCCATGAAAACGGCCACTGGTTTCACACCATTTCATCTAGTCCATGGGGTTGAGGGTATTTTTAGATTTTACTTTTAAGTAAAAATTAAGATAGATACAATGTGTAGAAAAACATGTGTTTAAAATCTGCAACGTTTTCAACTTGGTTAACTTCACAAAATTCTAGAAATTATAATATTCATCTGTTAGATTCAAAATTATAGTCATAATAAAATAGAGTCTCTGTAGATTGTTGCAGTATATTTCATTTCTTAAAAACATAAGTTTAATAATAGATACATTGTTGTGGAAAACAATAACTCATTATCATTCCTTTCATGTTTAAGGAACATATTGTTAAACAATTGCCAAATTGACATATCAAATCTTGATAAAAAAAAATTGAAAAATAGTCATTGGAAAGATAACAAAATTATTCACAAGTTTTGTTTTTACTGTAAAATGAAATTCTAAATAAAACAAATTAATTTTGTATGCCGGAAGTTGAAGCACTTGTGAAAATACGGTTTGTTTTGTCATAAAACAAGCAAAAGTGTTACCCATCTTCATGATTTTACCCGAAGATACTCTCTAGTACCTGGGTAGTTGGGTAGTACAACTAAGGGTATTGCCTATCCTCCTTAGTTAGTGCCCTGAGATATTGGGCCGAATACTACTGTCGGACCCCACACGTATATCAGAGAGCTATAGCAGAGGGAAAACCCTTGTCTGTAGAACCCTTGAATACCTAACCCTTGTGGACAGAAACATAAACAAATTAAAACATACAAGATCTATTGTCGTGCAACTGTGTTCAGGTTGCCAAGTAAATACACATTTTTTTCTGGTTAAGCATTTGGGCATCTCCTCTCTGTAGTATTCTTCAGACCAGACGTAAAAAAAAAAAAAAACTGGAAATTTTTTCACCATTATTTCATCCCTATTCCATTGGATTCATCTCTTCGCCCTTATCACATTCATCCATATCATTTTTTCATAAAAATGTTTTTACCCCGCCCGCCCCTTTTCAGTTCCCCCATCCTCGTGGACCATACTCGTAGCCAAGACTTGGAAGCTTGCTTCAACACCTTGCAATCTAGTATCATTGAGACCCAACAAGAAGTGAAACAACTCAGTGCCAATGTCCCCACCATCAATACAACTATGCAGTCCTTAATGGGCGAAATCAAACAAGACCTCACCACCCATCTTGAATTAGTATTTTTGGCACTCTGCACCAAACTGCATATCCCTACAGATAACCCTTCCTCTTCCTCTCCCCCACATACTGAAGGTGACCATTCCTCTCATTCACATACCTTGCAGAACCATCACTTTCAATGTGACCTACGCCTTCCACGGGTGGATGTGACAAAATTTGATGGCTCGAACCCCACTGGTTGGGTAACCCAAATGGAACATTACTTCTCTTTATACAGCATTACAAATGACTTGGCCAAACTCCGGTATGGTATTCTCCATCTAGATCAAGAACGTTGTCAATGGTGGCAATGGAGAAAAAATTCTCGTCAAGGGTATATTGCTTGGACACAATTTGTGGCAGAGCTTTATGAATGCTTTGACATTGACACCAACCATTTGGGTCGTTTGACAAAGATAAAACAATTAGGAACAGTGGAAGACTTTATAGCTGCCTTTGAGTGCCTGTCTTTTAGAACAGAGGGCATGTCTGATGCATTTTTCCGAGAGTGTTTTATTAGCGGCCTCAAAGATGAAATTCGGTCCCATGTCCTCATGGCTCGGACTGAGAGTTGGGTGGAGGCTACCAAAAGAGCTAAAGAAGAACAACAAGTTGTATCTTCTCAAAATTGCAAACCCTCCATCCCTCGCCCTAAACTAGTAAATCCCACTACTCCCTCTACTTCACTAAAGATCCAAAAATTGACCCGGGCTGAAATGGTTGAACGCCAACTCAAAGGCCTTTGTTATAAATGTGATGAAAAATATTTCCCAGGCCACAAGTGTAAAGAACAAAATATTTTTATGGCCATCTCCGAGGACATTTCGGAAGAAGATGAAGAAACTCCCTCTATGTCTGAATCACCTAAATCTACTGACATAACCCCTCCCTTAGACCCTCCCGAAGTAGAACCAGTCATTTCCCTCAATGCTCTCACTGGCTTCTCCGCTCCCCAAACCCTCAAGCTAATCGGTTACATCAAGCATCGGAAGGTCATCATTCTGGTTGATAGTGGCAGCACCCATAATTTTAATCATTACCGCATTAACCAAGAAACTCATTGCTACATTCATGCCATCAATAATTTCCAAATCATGATTTCTAATCGTGGTTCCATGAAATGTGGAGGGTGTTGTGAAAATGTGCATCTCCAAATTGGTGACTACCACCTGAAATCCCATATGTTTTCTATCGTTATGGGAGGTTGTGACATTGTGCTAGGTGCAGACTGACTAAGGACTTTAGGTCCCATTCTCATGGATTTTAAAGACTTAACCATGCAATTCGACCAAGAGGGCCACCAATATAAGTTCCAAGGCATCACCGTAGGTTCACCTAAGATCATTAGTTCCCATTGCATGGAAAAGATGCTAAAAAAGAGTCATTCTGGTGTTATCGCCCAACTCCATGCCATACAAGCAACAGAGACACCTTCCATACTGCAAGACCTCAAAGCCATCCTTTATAAACATCAATTGGTATTTTCCACTCCCCAAGGCCTCCCTCCTTCCCATGGTGTTCATGATCATTCCATTCCCCTTGTACCAGGAATCCTTCCTCCCAATATTTGTCTGTATCGTCACCGCTTTTCCCAAAAAAATGAAATTGAGAAAATGGTCCAGGAACTCCTTAATGCAAGCATTATCCTCCCTAGTACGAGCCCCTATTGATCTCCTATGGTCATGGTCTTGAAGAAATAAGGTTCTTGGCGAATGTGTCCTGACTTCTGTGCCCTCAACAAACTTACCATAAGAGACAAATTCCCCATTCTTGTCATTGATTTCCTCCTGGATGAATTGAGTGGTGTTGAATTCTTCACTAAACTGGATCTTCGTTTAGGCTACCACCATATATGTATGAAAGAGGCAGATATTCCCAAGACTGCCTTTAGAACTCATGAGGGCCACTATGAGTTTTTGGTCATGCCCTTTGGCTTGTGTAATGCCCCCTCCACCTTCCAAAGCCTCATGAATTATGTCTTCCATCGTTTTCTCTACCATTTTGTCTTAGTTTTCTTTGATGATATCCTCATCTATAGAAAAACCTAGATAGACCATCTTGCTCATGTGGATCGAGTTCTCCATCTACTCTCTCAGCACCAAATTTTCTTGAAACAGTCTAAATGTTCTTTTGGCACCTCAGAAGTAGAATACTCGGGTCATCTGGTTGGAAAAGATGGCATCAGGGTGGATCCTAAAAATATTGAAGCTATGCAAGACTAGCCTCACCCAAAGACTCTTAAGAGCTTGCATGGATTTCTAGGTTTAACAAGGTATTATCGCAAGTTTGTTAAGAATTATGGGAAGATTGCAGCACCTCTCACTACTCTCCTAAAAAAGAACTCTTTCACTTGGACTCCAGCCGCTGCTTAAGATTTTCAAACCTTGAAGATGGCCATGTGCACCACTCCATTCCTCACCCTTCGCGATTTCACAAAGACCTTTGTGTTGGAATGTGATGCCTCAGGGAAAGGAATTGGTGTTGTCCTTATGCAAGAGAGTCGACCTTTGGCCTTTACCAGCAAGCAACTATCTGAAAGAAATCTGGGAAAATCCATCTATGAAAAGGAAATGTTGTCTATTCTGCATGCCATGGATCTGTGGCGTCCTTATCTATTGGGGCAACGGTTCCAAACTAAGACAAACCATCAAAGCCTCAAGTATTTTATAGAACAACACATTTCCTCCCCAGAACAACAAAAATGGGTGACTAAACTCTTTGGATATGATTATGAGATCCTTTATAAGAAATTTAAAGACAATGTGGTTGCGCATGCACTTTCCCGAAAATATGAAGATGAAGGATCCCTTTTTTTCTCTTTCATTCATTGTACTAGATTGGCTCCAAGCCGTTCGCCAACAATGACTACAAGACCCCAAAAGTTCGCAGTTGATCCAGCAATTGCAGTCCAATGCTCCAGCTTCCCCAGGGTACTCTTCACTCCATGAGGAACTTCAATACAAAGGCCATTTGTATTTAAGTAAACAATCAAAGCGTAAATACACGATACTTTCTAAGCTTCATGCTACAGCCGCAGCAGGGCACTCTGGGTTCACCAAAACCTATGACAAGGTCAAACGTTCCTTTTTCTGGGATGGTATGAAACAATACATTCATAATTTTGTAGTTGAATGTGATGTGTGTCAACGCAACAAGGGAGAAACAGTCAAATCGTCGGGCACACTACAACCGTTGCTGGTTCCACCTGCTATTTGGAAGGATATCTCTATGGATGTTATTACCGGGTTACCCAAATCGGGAAATAAATCCGTCATCATGGTGGTTGTTGATCGCTTTTCCAAGTAAGCTCATTTTTGTGCCCTTCAACACCTGTTTACAGCATCCACGGTGGCTCAAATATTCATGGATCAGGTCTTCAAGCTGGATGGCATGACGCACTGTATTTTTTTTTATCGCGACCCAACTTTCACAAGAAATTTTTGTCAAGAACTGTTCAAGATACAAGCCACATAATTGCATCTCAGCACAACTTATCATCCCTAGATTGATGGCCACACGAAAGTTGTCAACAAGTGTTTGGAAACATATTTGAGGTGTTTTGCCTCAGAAAAGAAAAATCAGTGGGCTCAATGGTTACCCCTAGATGAATGCTGGTACAACACTTCATACCATATAGCTACACACATGACTCCTTTTGAAGCGGTACATGGACAAAAGCCACCTTCAGTTCTCTCATACTTACCGGGTGCCTCGAAGGTCCAGGCGGTTGACCTAACACTTACAACTCGAGAGGCCATTCTCCATACCCTCAAAGAGAATTTGGTCATGGCATAGAATCACATGAAGAAACAAGCAGATCAAGGTCGCTCTAAACATCAATTTGTAGAAGGGGATCATGTGTTTCTTTGACTGCAGCCTTACAAGCAAACTTCCCTCAAGGCCGACTATTGTCAGAAGCTAGCGCCCAAATTTTATGGTCCTTATACCGTGCTCAAGCGTGTGGGACAAGTCGCCTATCAGTTAGCTTTTCCCAGCCATTCGAAGCTACATCCTATTTTTCATGTTTCATGCTTAAAGAAGGTGATTGGAGCTAAGTGCCAAATACAAACCAACCTTCAAGAGTTAGCTGAAGAAGGATCTATTTGGCTACAACCAGAAGTAGTTTTGGACCAGCGTGAGCATTGCCTATGTCATAGAACCATCGAGGAAGTGTTAGTCCAGTGGAAAGATACAACCCCAGCAGACGCCACTTGGGAACCAGCTACCATTCTGCAACAATTTCCTCATCTCAAGCCTTGAGGACAAGGTTGTTTTTAAGGGGGTGGACATGTTAAGGTCCTAACCCGCACATAGGTAGAACAATATATTCAGATGTAATAAAGGTCAATATTAATAAGGCCTTTCAATAAAATAGAATAAGGCGGATGTAAGAAGACCTAATAGAAGCTTCCGCTTCTAGAAGGATCTTCCTCTAGATGCTTCTCTTTAGTATAAATAGGATTCGAGGGTATGAGAACCCTAGCTTGGATATTATTGTAATAGAGCTCTGCTCAACTGGAGGTTTCCCCCTCAAAGAGGCTCATGAACATTGCTTTCAGATTCAAAGTGTTATCTATGTTGTTATTCTTATATCATTTCAGTGTTATTATGGTGAATGTTCTAGTTATATTGTTGTTATTCTGCCATTACTAGCATTTTATTTATGTTCTCCATACATTTTATATCTGGTATATTACATAGTGAGCTCCCTCTTGATCCCAACATCTTTGCAGAAGTTCACAAACTATTTTGAGGTGTATTCTCCTCCATTATCTGACCTGAATATCTTGATATTTCTCTTAGAAAGATTATCTATCAAGGCTTTGAATTCCCACTAATGGAGGACGATGGCATTGGGCCACACACATCTGAATGAATGAGCTCTAGGACTCATTTTTCCTTGATGTCTTTCTTCGTAAATGGGTTCTTGATGTTCTTCCCTTGTGCACATCCATTGCATATGCCTTCATGGTCACCTTTGAGTTCTGGTAAACCTTTGACCGCTTTGCATATGTATGGTAGCGCCTTGTAGTTGATGTGAGCTAATCTTCTATGCCAAAGTTCACATGGATTCCTCAATGGCGTGGATCATGGAAGCTTCTGAGTGACCCGTTAGCTTATGCAAGCCACCTTCTTCTTTTCCAATGATGATTGCTTCATTTATGGTCTCTCCTTTAGCACGTTGCCTTCTGCAACCTTCACTATAGCTTCCTCAGGGTTATTACATGTGACCTGAAGCAAGGTCAACAAAACAACAAGAAAGAATAATATCCTTCTGATAATATAAAGCAATAACATAAACAATCATCACAATAGCTCCTTTAGAGCTATCACTTATAATTTATCTGAAGCAAAGATTAAAGGTAAGGAATACAATACGAAATGAGGTCAACACTCTCATAGTGTTGTGACCAAGCATTCTTCCATGGAAACCTAGAACTAACACACGAGGTTTCTCCTAGAGGAGGTGTTAGTTGTATCAGGCAAAGCATTTACCTCTATATGATCACATGCTATCAAGTATAATACTTTACAAAGACTGCTATCTCAACTATAGTCATCAACTTGTCATGTGTACCTTTGAATCTTATCAACTTTTTTTAATCAAACCTGGAGCCTTGTCTTCAAGAATGAGTGCTTTCTTTTCTTCCAACTCTCCTTCACTCAATATGACGAGTGCTTTCTTCAACCTGTCTATTGTACTAAGACAATACGCTATCTTGACAGAAGGTTGGGTTAGAGGATAAGCTCCATGATCTCAACTTTTAATCCATCTAATACCTTGACTCAGAAAAGGTTAGAATGATGGTCA
>ML785292.1:367603-378996 GCA_009831015.1 Picea engelmannii | reverse complement strand
AGGTATTTCTCAGCAGTTGTGCGTTTGGGGCATCTTACGGGCATGCATCAGAGTTTGTTTTTCTACAACCCCAATCCCAATGCACAATCAAGATAAAAGATGACCAGGAATAGGCTCGGCTTTAGAGGCTTTGATCTAAATAGCTTTGAGTGTTTAATTTACTGTGTTTTACTGTTATGTAAACAGTTTTACATGGTAGTAAAATGTTGAGGTGTAGCTCTGAGTTGTAGAGTGTGTTAGAAATATGAAATGTCTTTGAATTATATATATATATATATATATTTAAAAGTTTTTTTATTTATTTTCAATGGTTTTTTTTTTCCTGTATAAATTATTTTTTTAAAGCTTTAAAATTTATTTGTCAAACCATAGTGGAGATAGTTATTATTGATTGGGGTAAAATATCATATAAAATGATCTACTATTGAGTTTGAGTAGATTTGAGTGGTTAATTTTGTATAATTCGAGAGCCTCAATGGTTTTTCAGAACACTAAATCTATTTTTGCATTCATAAATGCAATTTAAACAATAGAAGATTGTGATTTCATGTGGATTTATATCGCCGGATTCCAATCAAAATGACCAAAATATAAAAAATTTAGACAATGCCATAATTTGTAAATTTACATGGTTATAACAATTACACAACACCATAATTTGTAAATTTGCATGGCTATAACAATTACGACTATAAAGGATAATAAAGTCAAATTCTCTAAGTGAATAATCAAACTGAAATTTTGAATGCTTGCATACATTGTTTAAAAAATCCACAGGGGAATATTGTAGCTAATAATGATGTTAAATGTGGTGATGCAATGGGGGAGTCTTGTACGTCTTACAAATCGTTGCGGGAACTCATTAGGTGTAATAGTGGCCACTCACAACAAATATATTGCAATCAATCCCATCACAAATAATTTATCAATGGAGCATCCTCACATTTGTCCTTGACATGGTACCATCTAGGAACCACAACAACAAACACCAAGTGATGAACTTAAGTGACACCCATTGTTGGCACCCAAAGTTTTGGGTCCAATTTTGCATGCGCACAAAAACAAAGCTTTGTGCACTCATTTCATAGTTGTGCATGCAAATAAGGAAATGCATAGAGAAAATAGAGAAAGGGTGCATCAGACCGAGTTTTTTTAGTAGCTCTCCAAGTATAAAGACTACCAAGTGTGCAATAGTCTGAGTTTTGTCAGTTGTGCTGGAAAACAAGAAGATGCCCACCAAAATCAAGAAAAAAATCACTGGGAAATATCTCAGAATGATTATTTCCAGCATCAGATGAAGACGTGGGGCGATCTAAAGATGATTTGGCCAAACAATTAATATTTTCCCTGATGTAAAGAGTCTATGTGGAGCACTGGGAGGAAACATAAGTGTGCGAGGTAGTTGGATCAAATAAAAAAAGTGAAGCAGAGAAGAAAGATACAATGTTCCCCAACAACGAAAGTTATAAAAATGATCTCTAGGCTCAGAACAAGAATTCACTAGTTTGTATGTAAAACAATTGATTGGATATCAGCCTTGTTATAACCCTAAATTTCTCTAAACATGCACACCTAGCATTTGGTCCTCTTACTTGCATTTTTTTTCAAGCCATCACTAAGTTGCTCTTCTAAAAAAACCATTTTTTGAAAATGTACGTGCCCTGCACCAATATTTCCCGCGTGCATATGTTGGTTGCACCACTACAGCCCACGTACGTATGCATGTTGCACCACTAAAGCCCCCGTATACTTCCAAAAGTTGCAAAAAATTAAAAGTTGCAAGGAATTTGTTGAGATTACGGGCTATTAGGTAGTTTCCCAACTAATCCATCACCTATAGCCCGTCACCCAATCAAATAACCATCATTTTGTCATATAAAAGGAGGTGTTGGGGTCTCATTCCACATCTAGACATAAGCACATTGAAACTCTGCTCATTTCACATCCCCTCCTTGCCCCAAGTAATTGCAGCCCTTTTGTGAGAATTGCCTCAAAATTCCTCAATTTGCCCTTCCTTCCTCCATCAAAAACTCATTTCACTTAATAAGAAGAAGGTTGAGAGGAGAAACCATACGAAGGTGCACTTGGACCTTGGTGAAGAGGAGCCCAGACTAGGTTCATGGAGCAGTAGCCGGCTTTGGTTGTAAGTGATCATTGTATTATCAATAAAAGAAGTACTTTCCCTGTCCCAAACCATGGTGTGTTTAATGTTTCTAATGATTTATGTTTTAATATTCTAACGTCTAACCCTAAATTGTGTATGAATTGCATGCCTGTAGCTTTTTGTTTGTCTGTCTTTGAATGCAAACCAGCCTTGGGAGGAGGCATGCAACCGATGAAGCTTTCAAGCACGAGAGGATCATCACCGGACGTGGAGTAGAGGTATAGTTACCCGATCCTTCTCATTTTTCTTTTCTTGTATGAGTCTGGGGTATGTTTGGGGTAGTTAGAGAAGTAGGAGACTTTTAAACGGTTATTGATCAGCCTACATTGTAAACCCTGGTGTAGCCATAGGGGGGTTTTTCCCACTAGCAGAACTAGCGACCATACTGGGGAAACATCTAGAGTTTTAGGGAATTTTTTGGGTGTTTGATTGGTTTTCTTGTACCTTTCGAGTTTATGATTTGAGTCTACTAAGTCTTTTAAGGGATTCTGGTGACTTGTTGGTGCCATACTAGTTCTCCCTTCCCTATCATTCAGTCTGTTTTTATTTCTTTTTTTTGAGAAATTACAGAGGTGTACGTGTCAATGCCCTACAGTGGGATAGCCCACGTACATACATGCCCTGCCTAGTAAACAACCCGCGTACATACGTGCCCTGCCTAGTAAACAACCCGCGTACATACGCAGGCTGTTGAAACATCAGTAGCGTACCTGGTTCAAGAAATTGTTTTTGAAAAAGAGACATCCAACCTCTTTCTTGATTGAGGTTTTACTTCTTAGGGTTTCTTGACAAAGTTCAGTGTCTCTGTTTTTACAGTCATAGCTTGGATTAGATGTCAGTTTTCTAGTATTTTTGAAAGGTTTCTTGCATTTACTTCTAAAAGGGTTTTAGGCGAGTCTTTGAGTTTTTGATCAATTTGTTTGGTGTTTTTAGTGACTCCCTGGGATCCACAGTGGGCCAAAGGTCATTTTTCGGTCTTGTCTTGTATTTTCTTTTTCCCCTTTCATTTGCTTTAAAGAAAAGAGAAAAAATATTTATTTCAAGTTTTTCCTATTTGAAGCATTTAAAAAAAAAAGGGGAAAAAGAATTTTATTTCTTAGTTTGGTAAAGTAGTTGGAGTTAGTTATTTTACTTGATAGGAAAAATAGTTCATTTTTTAAGTTCTTTACTGATTTCTTAGAACTTAAGTAGCTCGTAGTCGAGCAAAATTTTGTTTTAGGTCTTCTTTTTTAAAATCTTGAAAAATGTTAGTTATGAAAAAGTTGGTTACAAAGAGCTAGTTGTGAATCTTTATTTTTCACTAGAAGTAATTTTTCTTTCAGTTTCGTTTATTCCTCCTCTTATCATATCTCATACACATCACTAGTTTTACTGCCATATCCTTTGAGTTAAAACAAGCCATTTAAAATGAACGCTAAATTTAAAATTAATTAGACTTTTATGTTTGTAGGGTCAATCAACTAGTTTAGGGTAGAGACTTGAATTAGGTTGGAGAGGAAACTCTTCAAGGCTTATAAAAAAACATTGGAGTCAGAGCTAGGGAGTGTAAAATTCCAGTCATGTAAAAGTTATCTGGGACCCCCCTCTAACACAGGGGATAAACACGAGGTCGTGTGAGGAAAGGCAGCGGAGATAACCCCTCCAAAGCTAGACTAAACATAGTGGGAAACACATATTAAGGATCTGGCGTGGGATACTATTGCTCAGATTTTCCTATGGAGCTTCGTGGACCTCGAATCTGTTCGAGATCCTTAGTTTCCTTTCAGACCACTTGCTTTCGATAACCTCAATAGGTTTCGGGCTTGTTATCCTACTCATTGCGGTCCACCCGACTGTCGATTATACCCGCATGGTGATTGTTTAAGAGCTGGAAATTTAGTTTCCTTTATTCTAGGGACTTACATAGGTGACTATGGGGGTATACCGCGATACCTAGGGCATATGTCGTGTCACACTTTGCAGAGTATACACGGAGGGTGCTTCTATGTTCGAGTTGCACTTGCACCGATAAGTTTCTCTAGTGTTGGTTGGCGTAACTGTTCTTCCAACTAGATAGTGGTTTGCTTGGTTTATCTTGTAGGAACTTTTCTAGTGTGTGTTTGGTTTTAAACGTTAGTTAAAGCCTTATTGTGTCGTTGATCTTTTCACAAGGTGGAATATCAAGAGCTCCGCCAGTCGCGAAGGGTTCAAGGCCAGCCACCGGTTGCACTAGAGCCACCACCACCACCATTACGAAAAAGACTTGACCAGCAAGGGCCTTACGAAGCGATCAGGCCATAGGAAACTGTGCCCAAGCCTACTCCGAGAGGAGATTACTTGAATCTGGAGGAACCTATTGTTTATGACTTTGGAGCGGAAGCTCTCAGGCTAGCCAACCCTCCGATCACGGACTTGTCTGTGCCAATTTTGGTACAAGTTGTCGCTCCAAGGGTAACACCTTACAAGCATTAGATATTCTTACAAGCAGCTATGGAAGCAAATGTTGATACTTCATCCAGGAGTCCTCACACTCCCTTAACGGTTGTCACCACGGGGGGTATTCTGCCTCCTAACCCACCTTCATCGGTTCAGAACACAGTGGTCTCGAGCTCCTCTACCTCGGGCAGTGGCCCAATACCGTCAGCATCGACGACCAATGCTCCGTTTACACCCTCCATTTTCATATGGGATGCCCGACTTTGATACGAAATTCGTCCTTACCTACTCCACCCTACAGACCATGGGTCTAGTGGAAGGGAGCTCAAAATCTCCCTTGCAAGGGTCCATTGGGGGCACCTCAGCCTCCTATAATGCTATCCCTTACGGTGGAGGTCATATACCTCCTCCGCCCCCCTCGCTCAGCGGTTCTTTCCAGCCACCTATCGGGCCAAACACGAACTACAACTTGTTTGGAATAGGAATTCTGGGACCTTCTTCTTACACCACGCTGGTGGGATCCATGCATTTCTATTTGTCCATGCCGGTAGGGATCAGCTCCCTCGCAAGGGATGTCGACCGGGGGAAACCCATTCCATGGTAAATGAAACCCCGGGCAAGGCTCAATACCTATGCCCATCAAATTGACTGGGGGAAACCCCTTCAAGAATCTTTGGAACACAATGCAGGAAGTGATCCCCACCCAACCCTCATCGTCCAATTACAGGAATCAACCGATGATATCCCAGTAAATGTAGTTTCCACACGCTAGTCAAGGCCATGGTATTTACCAGAAACCTGGCCAGTGATCCAACTTTTCCTCGCAACCTAGTGCCATTCAAACTCTAGGCCCCCTTTTTCCTATACATAGTACCCAACCGAAACTACTGTTTCTGGAAACATTACACTTGATATACTTGTCAAGGTTGCTTAATGACCTGATTTGTCATGATCCGCATTGGCCCCCCATGCCAACTAAGTTTCCCTCAGATATTCTGAAATTCGAAGGCAAGCTTGGCGAAGATTTGGGTGATCACGTGACAACTTTCCACCTATGGTGGTTGTCAAACTCACTGTGAGACGACTCTATATAGTTGCGCCTATTTCAACACACTCTTATTGGGGGTGCCGCGAAATGGTACATCGAACTCGACCGCTCAAGATATTCTTACTTTAGCGATTTGGCGATGGTTTTCCTAAACCATTTCCAATTACCCGTGAGATATGATGTTGTCACCGAATCGTTGGCCAACTTTGAGCAGACTAAGGCCTATCATATCTCGGATCACATTTGAGAATGGAAACGTTGGAAGATCTTGATTAAGGTATAGGTCCCATCGGATTTCCTGCTAGAGTGGTTCCTAAAGTCTTTGGTACCACAATTATCCAAGGATGTTGCAACTTCGAAAGTGTTTTCAGAGGAGGAGGCGATTATGAGAGAATAATAGCTCGAACTGATATACTCTTAGGCTAGCTTACTCTCTGATATTTTTCTAGATGCGCCACGGTCCATCCTTGATAAGGCCAGACAAAATTTTGGACCAGATGTCGATGGTATAGTTGGTTCAACCCAAGTAAAGTCCATTGATCAACTGTCAAATCAATTGCAACAATTGTCGATACAGCAGAAAGTAGCCAGCCAGACCTCCTGTTCGGTTGCTCCCCCTACCCAAATGTTGGACGTACACAATGTGCAGTCGACGAACCCAAAGGCCAACCAGTAACCTGAGGGAAAGAAAAAAAAAATGAAACAAGAAGGGTAAAGGGGATAAGAAACCTAACAACAATGCTAGCAGGGGCAACACAGAGAAGAGAAAGTTGAAGTATCTGTGTAACCTTTGCATGAAGGACCATCCGACTCACTTGTGCCCTCGACTTGTGGAGGCCCATAAGTTATTGGCACAGCAGCAGTGTATTGTGCTAACGAACCCATTTCCACATGGGAAAAATATGACCCAAGCCTCTTCGAGAACGGATGGGGGCAGTGAGGGACCCCCCACGTCTTCTAGTAATCCATCGTCCATGAATGTTTACATGATGAAAGGTTATGCTTACATAAATACTAGGGCACACAATTACAAAATGTCGGAATCTGTCAAAAAGGGTAAAGAAGCCAAAAATGCACTTGTTCCTCTCCAGATTGAGAGGACGATGGGCAAAACAATGACACGCATCCTGAAAGGGGCGTTCAAGAAAGATTCTCATAATCCAAACGCGAGGACCGCCCAGAACTACTCTGTGGTGGAGGATTTGTCACAAACCCCTTGTGCGATGTTTGCTTTGGAGGTCCTCTAGAGCTTCCCTTCATAGAGAAAGGCTTTGTTATCTTCCTTGGGATCTGTAGAGACTTGTAATCCGGGAATGATCGTTCTCAATACGACCAACTTGAAACCGCATCTCCCTTACCACATTGCCTTTAAGATAGTAGTGGATTACCCCACACAATCTTTTACCTGGAATATCTTCTGGATGGTGGTTGATGAGAGTGCCTTGACCTACGTGATTTCGTTGGCATGTTGAAATTCCATCGACCAACCTATTTTGTCTTCGTCACCTACTCTTCTTACTACTTTCGATGATCATTCTTTCAAACCACATGGAATCATCCCTTCTCTCCCTGTGCAGTTAGGAGGGAAGACCATGCGCGTCGAAGTTGAAGTGGTCGATGCAGCTCTCGAATACAACCTTTTGTTAGGAAGGAGTTGGACCTATGCAATGCATCCAGTGGTTGACACATTTTTTCGAGTCTTGTTGTTTCCACACGAGGGATGAATTGTAACCATTGACTAGTTGTCCTTCTCTTGGCTTGACCCTTCATCAGGGGCATCCACAGTCCCGATGATTGATAACCCTCAGCCAGGTGTCGTTAATGTAGGGTTTGTTTTGTGGCCACTTTTGATGGTTACTTTCGATTACCCACCTCCTTCTGGTGATGTCAAGCTTATATCGGCTACCCTCGACCAGCCTAGGGCTAAAATATTTCAAGTTTTGTCATTCTGAATGACTTACTTTCATGATCTGTGGAATCTTCCTTCCCCATCGGCCACGATGGAAGGGATAGGGAATTCTGGCATGGCCATGCCCTTGTCCATGATAGAAGTTGTGTATAGTATTGTCCAATAATCTTTGGCTGACCCCGATCTGACTCCCACACAGGATTTAGATCCAGTTATTGAGCCTATTTTGGCTCAAGGTTCCCTCGCCACTATAGATTCTTTAGACTTGGTCTTTCCCTCTAATGAAGCGATTATAGAGGCATTATCCGGTTGGACAGACCCTGGGATGATCTCCATCACAGATCTTATTTCCTCCTGAAGTTAAGAATAATAGAGGCAAGTGAATTCATGTTGACTATGACTGGAGATAGGTCTTGTCCTATTAATCCTCTTGCTATGCACACAATTTACACCGAGGGTAATATGGAAAGTATCATTGAAATGATCCCTATAGATATCTCTAGAACCCTTGGCATTGTGGAGAATGTTTTCGTCGGAGCGGACTTCTCCACCAATAAGATTCAAATCTATACAGACTTATTTAAGAAATTTCGCGATGTTTTTTCCTGGTCTTATGAGGAAATGTCAGGAATCAATCCAAGAATAGTCGAACATGAGATAATGACTTATCATGATGCCAAGTCGGTCCGACAGAATATTCATCCGGTGAATCCTCTGAAAGCGACAGATATTAAGGCTAAAGTAGAGAAAATGCTTAAAGTTGGTTTCATCTACCCCGTACAGTTGATGCAATGGGTGTCAAATCTTGTTCCGGTTAACAAAAAATAGGGTATGATTTGCATGTGAATAGACTTCCATGACTTGAATAAGGCATGTCCAAAGGATAATTTCCCCACCCCATTCATTGATCATATTTTTGATGAATGTGCAGGTCGTGAGGTCTTTTCATTCATGGATGGTTTTTCAGGATATAACTAGATTTCGATCAAACCCGAAGACTAGCATAAAACAACTTTTATCTGTCCATGGGGCACATGTGCTTATCGTAAGATGCCTTTTGGCCTGAATAATTATTGAGCCACTTTTCAATGGGCCATGTCTTTTTCTTTCCACGACCTTAGACAGATAGTCGAGGATTATCTTGATGATGTAGAATCACACTCTCGCAAGAGATCTGATCATCCCACACACCTCTGACTAATCTTCGAACGATGTCGCTACTATTGGATTCGCTTGAATCCTAACAAATGTAGTTTTTGCGTGACGTCAGTTCGTCTTTTAGGTTTCATAGTTTCGAAAATAGGGATCATGGTCGATCCTCTTAAGGTTGAGGTGATAGTTCAATTGCCTCCCTCGTGCACAGTCCCCCAGCTTCAAAGCTTATAGGAGAAAGTGAACTTTCTATGACATTTTATTGCAAACTATGTCAAGATCACTAAAGGGTAAATGCGTTTATTGAAAAAGGGAGTCCCTTTCTATTGGCATCAAGATGCTCAATGCTATTTTGAAGTGTTTAAACTCACCCTCACATCTACCCCTCTGCTCCGGCCTCCCAATTACAATAAATATTTCTTATTGTACTTGGCCTTCGCAGAGTCGACCATTGGCATGGTATTGGTTTAAGAGAATTATATTCTCAAAGAGCACGTGATTTATTACTAGAGCTGAGGCCTGGTTGGGCCAGAACTCAACTATTCCCATGTTGAGAAGCTTGCGTTGGTAGCAGTGCATGCAGTCTAGTGTTTTTGTCATTATATTATTCTTCGCAAGACCACCATCATCGTCATTGTGAATCCATTTCAATATTTTTTGACACGACGCATCATTGGTGGAAAGATCAATAGACAGATTGTAATCCTCCAAGAATTTGACTTGGATTTTGTGTCCGCAAAATCCAAAAATTCGATGGTCTTTGCGGAACTTATTTCGGAACTTCCGGTTGAATCAGGTGATGTTACGCCCGAAGAATCACCTATTAAAGGAGATATTTTTCTGGTCTCATATTTGGACCCCTGGTATGGAGATATACGAGTCTATCTCCAGTCTTTGAAGTTCCCTGCTTCTACTTCTCATGATGAGCATCGACGAATTCTCCATCAGGAATGAAACTATCTCATAATCGATGACACTTTGTGTCATCGAGGTGTAGATTTCATTCTTCGTCGGTGACTTATACATGAGGAAGCATAACTTGTTCTTAATGACTGCCACACTTGAGCATGTGGTGGTCATTTTTCTGGGTTGGAAACAACCCAAAATATTCTACGAGCCAGTTACTTTTGGCCTACGTTAATGAAGGATTACATTGAGTCAATCAAGAGGTGCCACCCGTGTCAGATATTCTCTCAGAAGATGAGGGCACATCCTGCTTCTATGTTTCCCGTAATTGTTGTTGGTCCTTTCACCAAGTGGGGGATTGATTTTACTACATGCCACCCAGCTTCATCTAGGGGGAATTGTTATACCATCGTAGTGGTAGACTACTTCACAAAGTGGGTCAAGGCTATGCCAACATTTAACAAGGATGGCGAAACAATAACTCTCTTCATTTTTAACTAGATAGTAGCAAGGTTTGACATCCCGAAGGATATTGTCACTGACCATGGCAGTCACTTCTAGAACAAAATGATGTTCGAATTAACATCAAATCTTAGGTTGAGGCAAGAGAATTCATCATCCTACTACCCACAAGAGAATCGTCAAGTGGAAGCTATGAATAAGTCCCTCAAGACTATTCTGCATCGAGCGATCAATTTTTCCAAGTCAAATTGGCATTTGATGTTGTACTCGGCGTTATGGGCCTACCGAACGTCTGTAAATACTGCCACCGTTTTCTCACATTTTCAACTCGTTTACGGGATGGAAGTAGTCTTGCCGATAGAGTATTAGATCCTGTCTTTAAAGTTGGAAGTAGAGTTATTTCCAGACACTTCACTGCTTGAGGAACGCCTATTATATCTCAAGCAACGCCATGATATAGCCTTGGCCAACGATGCTCACAAACAATGAGTCAAGTGTCAATATGATCGGTCCATTCATCCTCGGATTTTCTCTGAAGGCGACCTTGTCCTGGTCTACGACCAAGATAAGGATCCTCTAGGGGCAGGCAAGTTTAAGCCCATGTGGTTCAGACCTTTCATTGTGAAAGAGGTCTTAAAGATGGGCACTATTGTCTTCTTGACTTTGAGGGAAATGCTTTGTCAGAGCCTAGAAATGAGCTCTACCTTAAGAAGTATTACTCGTAGGTTGGTTTCCTGGGTGACTTCTTATACATATGTATAGTTCTTTTACAACTTTTTGTCTTTTTATTTTATGGGTGTGTCATTATTTATGTTATCTTTTTCACTATGGAAGATGTCAAGTGAATTGGAGGTTTTCTTTGGGTTCACAGACGGCGCTATCCGACACACTCAGAGGCTTGCTTCCATAGCTTGGGTAATTTTCACGCCTCATGGCCAGTTGCTATCTTCTGGAGGTATCTGTCTAGGTGACGCCACAAACAATGTCGCTAAGTAGAGCGCAGTGATAGAGTTGTTTCGTGATGCTTTGTTGCATAGCATTTCTCACCTCCGGGTTTACTTAAATGCTCAGTTGGTTGTGTCCCAGTTAAATGGAGTTTATTGTGTTTCTTATCCTACTTTACACTGTCGTTTCCTTAGGGTACATCTCTTAGAACATTTCTTTGATTACATTACGTATATCCATGTTCTTAGGAGATTAAATCAAATGACAGATACTCTAGCTAATAAAGTATTAGATTGGCCTGTTACACACACATAAAAAGAAGCAAACACATACACATGTACATACATTTGTGAAAATGTGATCCATAAGACATAATATATATATATATATAT
>ML785292.1:349786-367450 GCA_009831015.1 Picea engelmannii | reverse complement strand
ATAGAGAGAGAGAGAGAGAGAGAGAGAGAGAGAGAGAGATCTCAAAAAGTGTCAGAGTACATAGGTGGGCGCGAACGCCTCAAAAATAATAATCTAGTATACATCATGGGGCTTATGCCCTCAAAAATATACAAAGTGTCCTCGACAGATAATGAGTCCATCCTATCTAAGCTCGAGGCCTGTTGGCCCTACCGTAGTGAACGATGGTGTTTTCCAAACGTCGAAAAAGTTGGACCCAAGTCCGTGGCACCCCAACTACATGAGGCTGCATGGATGGCGGGAGATCCTCGATCTTGGCCATGGGAACTGCACAAGTGATCGCGGTGAGGTTTTTCTCCACC
Organism: Picea engelmannii; assembly: GCA_009831015.1. Taxonomy (NCBI): domain Eukaryota; kingdom Viridiplantae; phylum Streptophyta; class Pinopsida; order Pinales; family Pinaceae; genus Picea; species Picea engelmannii. Next base: position 367,109 of record ML785292.1, on the reverse strand, counting down.
CATCTCAAAACTATCTCAACCTCTCCGACTGGAGGTCCCCCTACAGCTGTTGGTACGTCAACTACTGCTAGTACTGCCTCTGGTTGAGGACGCCACCTAATCCTCGAGAAGTCTGTCAAGCACATTGTTCCCACATCTGTACATAACAGGCATATAGTTGTCAATACTTTGATACATATAAAAAATGATATATATAAAAGAAATTAAAAATTAAATAACTTTGAAACACATGTACCTATCTCTCCTCGCTCCTCTCCAAGAGGTATGGGCATGTCTGGATCTCTGGAAAAGTTGATTCCAACGTAGGGGTATTCCTCTATCACTAGAATCTGTCGTCCTCACTAGTCGAAGAATTTGTCATCAAAGGCCTCTATGGTCCTTCCTCCCCCCTGTCGTGGTAGAAATCCTGCCCATCTACACACTGCTGGGACGGAGGCCACATGCCCTCATACTGTCTCTCTCTGACTCAGACCAAGTACCCTATCGAAGAAGAACGAGCACAAAAAGGTATTGAACCCAAAGTTCTTGTTGCTACACTCATGACAATCTGTAATCTACCTCTTCATGAAAGTGAGCATGGTCATGCTCAAGTCAAAAATGCGTACATCTAAGCACTACATGGCATGATACATGTGCACCCGGGAAGCCTGGTGGACGATCGCGTATCCAGTGATCCTCCCAATGAGAAGTAGGATCACCTTCAGTGACAAGTTGGTGATCTTGTTGATGGGCACTTGAGAACCTACTTTCTCAGTGCCAGCCTCGCAGTGCATCCCGATGTAGTTGACGATGTTGAAGGGCCCATGGGAAAATGTATGCAGGTTGACTGGTTCCCCTCTCCTTGAGAGGCCATTCAAGAAATATATATCCTCAGTCGTCGGAGTCAATGACTGCCCCTGAATCATAAATGCCTCTACGTCTAGGTGTCAGTAATCCACCAGGTCGTTCAGTAGCCTGGGTTGTGCCCTCATAAGAGGACACCAGAAGAACTTCCACAACCCACATTGTTTCAATGCGGCAATAATAGTAGGGTCCTCATCAACCAAGATATCGATCCCCTCATGTTCCCTCTCCCTCCAGTGGAAATACATCATGTTCCATGATAGTTCAAAGGGGAGTTATCTCTTGCATATTTATTTTTCCCATGCTTTTGAGGGTGTACATGGGCTATTTTGGACACAGTCACGTATGTACGTGGGCAGACTGTTTTCTACCTATGGACATGCGCAGGTTGTCCTTGGACAACCCGCGTACACATAGGGCCACCATTTTTTAGGAGGGTACGCCCCCCAAAAAAACAAAAAATAATGCACAAATGAAGAATGGAAATGCAAGAGGGATGAGTTTATACTTACTTGGTCCAAGCGGAAGTTCGTTTCCTCCTATGAAGCTCCCGGAATTAACTTCTTTAGCAAAGGGGTATTTTTTACCTTCTGGTTAATTTTCAAATTGCAATGGTGAAAATGAGTTGTCAGCTTCTATTTATAGACTTTTTTTGCCCTTTTTTGACACTTTGTTTTATCCCTTTTGTCATTTTTTCTGTCTTAGAAACCATTTAATTTGGTTCTCGAGTTTCTTATTGGATGTTACAATGCACTTTTCCTTTGGGTTTGGTAACTTTTTTGGGAGATGGGTCATTTTTAAAGGTCCTTTGGCAAAAGTCATTTTTTCCAACTTTTTGCATATAAGTTAGGATTCCACCTCCACTTTCTGCATCTCGTTGTCTTTTCCTCTTTGCCATAGGATTGATCCCCCCAAAGTGTGACATGGAACCATCATTGCTATGTTAGAAGTGTCGTGATTTGGTGGTAGAGCCTACCTTTAGATGGATTCCCTAGATAGATCCTTGTTTCATTTTGGCATCAATGTTGTCTATAATGACTTGAGGCTCAAGAGTCATTGTTAGTCCTGTCATGATTACAAGATTTAGCTTCATTCGTCTGATGCACCATCACTCTTGGCCTCACCCTCGGGACTCCCAAAATGAGCATGCTTTGTTGTCTTTCAAGTTTGCTTTGAAATTCAAAAGTAACATCCGACGAGACTACATTTATGCTTTTCAATCTTATCGGATTAACTGAGAAAATTAACCTCCTGGAGTCTTCTTTATGCCCTTTTCATACTCTCTAAACATGAAAATATTGCCGAGAAATCTTGTTTCCCTTCACTCTATCGAAACTAAAACTTGAAGGCACATCTGTCCATAGGTAGTTTACCCCTTTTTCGGTCTGGATGGTCAATTGTATGAACAAAGGTATATTCTAGGAACTTCGGTTTGCTAGAAGAGTATTCTCATGTATAAGTTTAACCCTTTTTCGGGCCTGAGGGACTAAATTCATGAAAAAGGAACATTCTCCTTAGTTTTGGCTTATCACCTTTTTCGAGCCTTGGAGATTACTTACAAAAAAGGAACCCCCACAGAGTCCATAGTTAAGCTCTTTTCAAACTCCCTAAAATTGAAAAGATCGTTGAGCGACCTTGTTCCTTCACACTCATTAAATTGGTCTAGAAGAAAATCTACTAGCACGAGTTTAACCCTTTTTCCGGCCTGTGGATTATGGAGGAAAAAGGTACACCTCAGACGATTCGTCTCATCGGAGAGTTCTCCTTAGTAAATTTTATAATTTTTCAGGATTAGGAGACTAAATCTAGAAAAAGGTTGTGAGTCCATAGTTAAGATCTTTTCAGACTCCTTAAAATTGAAAATATTGTCGATCGATCTTGTCTTTGTCACACTCGTTAAAATGGATTTGAATAGACATATTTCTGGTGCTAGTTTACCCCTTTTTCAAACCAACTAGACTGTTTTCAAAAAAGGTACCCAGTGGAGTCTTCTTTTACATTTTTTTAGACTCTTTAAATGTGAAAAAACTATCGATCTTACCTTCTATGGGATTGTTAAAAATTACATTGAAGGGGGTTTCATTGTGTCTTGCTAATCGTGTTTGCATTTCTGCATCTTTGGCCTAATGGTGGCTCCATGTTTCTCTCAACTGAACCTTTGAAGCATGCCTTATATGCAATCCTTGTAGCACTTTGCCTCTACGACCTGACACCTTGACCCATGGAGGAATTTCCCTCGAGTGTCCTTTTCCTGCACATGTCTCCTTGCTCTGAATTAGTGTGTTCCTTGCGCTTGGAACTAGTATGCTTGCGACATTCGTTCCTCCTTTGTAACGTAGCATTCTTTTATTCTTTTTCAATCTCTTTAAAAAACTGAAAAATGACAAAAATCAATTAAAAAGCCCCAAAAGAGTGGACGGGAAATATATATTATTTTTTGGCAGCACAGTGAGTCGCCCTTGGACAAAGCACATCCTTTTGTTTGTTCGTAAATATTTAGGATCTTATATGACCTTAGGAAGTTGTTCTCGCTACATAGATTTGTGTCCTCCTCCGTTTGGTTACTCTTCCAAAGACATGGAGAGTTTGTGTTGCCTCCTGGATCGTGAACTTATGTCAATGTCATGTTGCCTAAGTCTGATCATCTTTCATGCTATTTTCCAAGGTAAGTTTCAACCAACTTGAGTCAGCCTTTATGCAGTTTGTCTCTTTACCTCATGCCCGACCATCCCAAAAGTCCAATCAAGTCTTTGTTCGAAATTGATGAATTTCTTTGCCTGATCATCGAGATCCTCTTTTCTTTTCCCGACGAGCCATCGAAGACCTCTGGGTAGTGAATTCATACACTCACATTGTACTCCTACCCGAGTTTTGAATATCTTGAATTTGTTGCTCGAGCTATGAAGACCTCATCTCCAGCCATTAGGCATTGTTGGCTTCTTGAAGATGGATACTATACTTGTATATATTTGATTTTGAGATGTAGATATGTTGTGTATTGCTTGCGGATACACTTTATATAGTTATATGACATGGATTTGCAGTTTATTTGATTGGTATCCATGATTTATTTAATCTCGAGCATGGGTATGCCCGCCTCGGAGAGACATTTGTTATTTTTGCAGATGGCACCTTCCGAGCTCTGGTCTCGAGCTCACTCATTTCATACATTGGTGAATATTTTTTAATGTATTTCGACCATCAAATTCTCTTATGAAATCACACATTAGGGGGATATGTTATAACCCTAAATTTATCTACACATGCATACCTGACATTTGGCCCTCTTACTTGCATTTTTTTCCAAGCCATCACTGAGTTGCTCTTCTAAAAAAACCATTTTTTGAAGATGTACGCTCCCTGCACCAATACTTCCTACATACATATGCTTCTTACACCACTATAGCCCACGTACGTATGCATGTTTCACCACCACAACCCGTGTATACTTGCAAAAGTTGCAAGGAATTTGTTGAGATTACGAGCTATTGGATAGTTTCCCAACTAATACACTGCGTATAGCCCCTCACCCAACCAAATAACCATCCTTTTGTCATATAAAAGGAGGTGTTGGGGTATCATTCCAAATCTAGACGTAAGAACAGTGAAACTCTGTCTATTTCACATCCCCTCCTTTCTCCAAGTAATTGCAGCCCTTTTGTGAGAATTGCCTCAGAATTTCCCAATTTTCCTTCCTTCCTCCATCAAAAGCTCATTTTACTTCCTAAGAAGAAGGTTGAGAGGAGAAGACATACAAAGGTGCACTTGGACCTTGGTGAAGAGGATCCCAGACCAGGTTTGTGGAGCAGTAGCCGACTTTTTTCATAAGTGATCATTGTATTATCAATAAAAGAAGTACTTTTCCTATCCCAAATCATGGCGTGTTGAATGTTTCTCATGATTTATGTTTTAATATTCTAACATCTAACCCTAATTTGTGTATGAATTGCATGCTTGTAGATTTATGTTTTTCTATCTTTGAATGCAGGCCATCCTTGGGAGGAGGCGTGTAGCCAACAAATATTTCAAGCACGAGAGGATCATCACCAGACAGGTACAGTTACCCGATCCTTTTCAGTTTGCTTTTCTTGTATGAGTTTGGGGTATATTTGGGGTAGTTATAGAAGTAGGTGACTTTTAAACGGTTATTGATCTGCCTACATTGTAAACCATGGTCTAGCCATAGGGGGGGTTTTCCCGCTAGCAAGCCTTGAGCTCACTCTGAGCCTATTGTAATCATGTGATTTTATGAATATATTCTTGTGTTTTTGTTCTGTTTGATAAAAAAGAAAGGTGCATGATGCATCATATTATATTCCCACTATTATAAATAGTAATGATATGAGGTCCTATGGTTGCCCTAAGTAGTTGTTCAATGTATTGTATGTCTTGAATATGATATGATATTTCTAGTAATAAAGATATGGAAATTCTGATCTATTCTGTGTCTATTGTGAATGAGCTAGTTATGTGTGTTGATAGTTTTAATTCTCAGTCCTAAAGTAATCTGTCAGACATGAGTTTCATGGATGCCAATTGTAGTAATTTTTCATATGCTTATTCCTCGATCTCTGACACAAGACCTTATGGTCTTTGTGATCTTCTCTATATCTCAGGTGAGAACTTTCCTGACCTTGGTTGAGGATTGATATTTTGGTGATTTGAGGTTTTTTTTGGCATAGTGGCTTTTATGAGACATCTCTGCCTCCTCCATTCCTGGATGTGATCATAGATGTGGGTGGAGGTGGATTGTTTTAGCAACGTCAAAATCTTAGAAACAATATCATATCGGATTGACAATTGGAAGTGAGTGACAAAAGACATTATGAGGGAATTGAAGTCATCGAAAGAGTATTGTTTCAACTCAACATACCATTTTTCCGCTGAACCCATAAGAGTGCATTGTAAAATCCGCAACCTGATGGAATCATCCATCAAGGAGTTGGAGGAACACCATAGATGCAAAGTCATAACATGGTTGTTGGGGTCTTCTCCGAGCTTACCTTCAAATTTAGGAATATCATAAGGCAATTTGTGAGGGATGGATGGCTAGAAAGTCTGATGTCGAATAAGGTTATTGGTCAATCGCGACAAATCCGGTATATCTAGGGTAGATAGAAATGGTGATTGTCAGTTGATCTACAGGTTCGAGTAATAGTGATGTGGCATGGCCGAAACACCGGTGGGACCCTGAACAGTGAGAGATGGTCACCCTAGAAATTATTTGGGTTGGGGCTGTGTAGGTTGGGATGATCCTCCCTTGAATGGTTGTGTATAGGGCAGAGAAGGATAGGCTCCAACTTGAGGGTGAGGGTTAGGTGGAGGCTAGAGAAAACCTTCCTGGGATGTGTGGGATTGGGGGTTTGGTTGGGTCCAGAGTGAGTTTGAAATAACTAGATATGGTAGTCAAGTGGTAAGATTATGAAGACCTGTCAGAGGAATTTGCCCCCCAACTCTGTAATTAATTCCTATGGAATACTCTGTTCCGTTTGGTGGTTGTCCACCAACCGATTCTTCCCCCCTACTGAAACCTGACCTCCTGTTAGAGGTTTTCCCCCATTACTAAACTAACCTCTGAAAAAGTATGGGCCCTCGATTGGTTGTTTTCCCCCAGTTGTGTATTTTCTTTGGCTGGAGGTTTCCCCCAGACATAAGGTGGACTCATGAATGTCTGTTGTCCTGATCTCGATGATTTACCTCCATATGGAGGTGGCCCTCCAGTAGAAGGTTGATATCCCACGGGGTTTTTACCCCCTCCTGGAAATAGTATACTAAGTGGAGTTTTCCCCCCAATGTATGATGTAGAAGGAGGAACTCAAGGAAGGCACATAGATAGTCCGGATAGTCTGTGAGATTGGTGTCGGTGTAGGAATGTGATTTTGGGGCACATTCATTTGAGGAAATTTGGAGACATGATGAAGTATCAAAGTTTTCCCTAATGGGGGAGGAGGTTGAGAGGCAGGATGAATCACCAACATTTCCTCCAATGGGGAGGTAGTGGGGAATGAAGTCTGAAAGTCAAGAGACATGCCAGAGGTAAGGATATGAGGTGCATGTGAATATGCATGAGAAGATACCAATGTGGTGGGTGAGGAATCGGGTTGAAGGTTATGTCCAAACTATCGAAAATATTGTGTCCTGAGGGTGTCCTCCACATAGTTCGAATAAGAGTCTGACTAGGTAGAGGATTTTTAAATCCTACTAATGGGTTGGGTTGTTTTGATTCCATATTCATAAATTCTTCAAAAGGTACACATGGTATTCAAGGACAATCAATTTCAAATTCCCTGTAGGAGTTTACCTGTGCTAGGAGTGGACTAAGAGGGTCGATTAAGGGCGGGCTTGTAGGAGGGACAAAAACTTCCTAAAAAGTGGGTCCCTCTCGGTGATCAATCAAGGGAGTAGTTGTACTCCCAGATTCAGAATAATTCTTTCGTGTATAACTTCCTCTTGAGAGCGGTCTTCGGGTGAATGAGGAGAAACAAGTTCGTAATCTTCAGGAGGAAAAGTTTTCATCCTCCAATACCTACGTGGACCTTGTTCAACCATAGTGAAACTACAACAATAACAATCTTAAGGAAAACTAAGGAAAACAATCAGCACACGCTAAAATAATCTAAGAAGAAAAAAAGAAAACCAAGACCTTTTCACAATGAAACCACTAGTTAGTGATGAAATCCAACGTCGCAGAATAAAAATGAAAAGGCATGGGGGTTGATCTGGTGGAATAGTTACATTGGTGGCCTACTTAATGGACTTATTCACTAGTGCAATTTCCCACATGGCAGAACCATGGGTATACCCTCCAAGGAGCCCGAGTGGGTTTGACCAACGTTTGTCCTAGGTACAACAAAGACTTTCCCCTTCATCGTCACCTTGTTCAAAATCCCTAAAGATAATGTTCAATAAGGATACCACTTACAACACTAGATCATGGGGAAACAATCAACAATCATGTTGTACATGGAAGGGCAGGGCCTTTTAAGGCCCAAAATCTCCTTGACAAGGCCCACACAAAGTTGTCTTCCCAAGTGATCCCCAAGTTCCTTTCAACACCGTTTGTATTACGTGTAAACCACACAACCAAGACTAACGAAGCGAGGTTAGTTACTCTACTAGTCCCAATGTGACCTCATGATTGACCCTTGTGTGAGAAGGGCCACCCATGAAAATGACGTGGAAAATGGATTTTTCTCCCTAGCATAGGATGCTATGTTTGTTTAATAGCTTTGGAGAGTTATCCTCACCACCTAATCCAAATATCTACACTTAAGATAATGTTGGTTTAAAGAGCCCTAAGATTGATTTCTAGATATATTTTAATTAGCACTTAATTATGAGGTTGTTGTTTACTCAGGGGTATATGGAAGCGAATATTGTGATATGATGACCTTGACTCCAAAAGAAAATGCAATAGAATTAAATGAAAATATTTCATTTGATGAACACTATGTACGAGAGGGATAAGAGTTGTGCTTTTCTTTTTAGAAAGTAACCTACCCAAATCCCAATGCAAATGAAACAACCGATGAAGACTTCCTAACCTAAAAATTTCCCAAGATAATGCTACCAAAATGCACCAAAGCACTACTTGCAAAAAAAATTTTTGAATGCAATGCTCTCTCTCTATATATATTTTTCAAATTTAATGAAAAACTTTAAAAAACAATAATTTCCTTTTGCTTCTTAATAAAAAATGACAAGATTCAAATATTTGACACAAATCTCCAAGAAGAAGAAGTGAATAAAGCAAACAAACAATTCAAAGAAAGACAAGAATGAAAAAACCCATAAACCGCAAAGATCAAATCACACCAGTCACAAAAGAGCAAAAGAGTTCCACAAGTTGAAATCAATAAGGCAACTTGAGAATGAAACTCAAGAGATCGGAAATCAAGCAAGTGAAACAGATGAAGCAAAAGCACACCACTCAAGCTAAGGGGTAAAAGGAATCCTAAGAAAGGATGCAATAGTAGATTGAGATGAAACGTGAATGGAGATGAAAAGGTAAGGAACAAATATCATTCAATCAAATTCATCCAATGAGAACCAAATACAAAGTCTAGACACCAATCAAAACAATTCTAAGCAGAAAACTGAGAGAAAATCAGAGAAAAATGGGCCCAAAAACAGTGTTGTAGAAGGAGTAAGCTCCTCTGTAAGTGCAAAAAGGGCATCCTAAGATGGAGGATGCTCCCTAATAGGCTAGGGGGGTGCATCCAGGATGCCTCCGATGGGTTCTGCAGGTGATCCAAAAATGAAAGGTATTATAAACAAATTGACATTAACTTGATGCTCATGGGTAATTAAAGAGTTCATCCATCATTAAACATGTTGCAAATAAGAGAAGATAACAACAAGAAGAAATAGAAATAGACACAAAGAACTTGTTAACGAAGTTCACCAATGAGTGGTTACATCTTCGGGTCTGATTCCAAGTGGAGGAACGCTTTATTGATCTTTGATGCTCAAGTTCTCTTTACAATTGTTCTTTGCTGTCACAAATAGGCTTCTGATCTGTTGTACAAGACCTCCTTGTGCATATGCACACATGCCTCAACTATCTCCTCTCAAAACATGACTCAATGCCCCTCAAAACATGAGAATTGGGCCATTAGCTCAAGCTGCTCTCACATCTCCAAAAAGGCCTAAATTTGGCCAAAAGCTATAACAACCCACTATGATATGAAAAATCAAATTAATACGCCTAAGGCTGGGCGAGCGCCCCTTTTGAAGCATTTGTATGGGCCATATGGCCAAGAACCAGCCAAGAGGGCACTAAGCACTCAGCCCCTCCACTGTTTTCTCCTTGGTCACATGGTGAGAGCATAGGACCTAGGGTCCGATTGGACAGGATAATCCCTTGTCAATCAGCCCTAGCCGTTGGTTATGGCACCTGGTCCTATGGTGGTAGTTACTGGTCCTACAGGCTATCCCCTGGGCCCGCGCCTTGGCTTTATCCACTCCCAAGAGATGAAACAAAACTAAAATCAACCGCGAGCTAAACAAGCCTCACCTTGTATCCCGTTGGTCACAAATCCCCTACGAATTCGTTGCATCCCGGAAAGGTCACGGGTTCGAATCCGACTGTTGCCAAAATTTTACACAAGCCATCATTGTCCATCCACAGGGTGCCATGTGGAACCATCTTATTGGGCCATGTGGCGACCCATAATTGGACCAATTCCTCCATCATACAACAAGTCACCCTGCCACCTGTCTGACACGTCCTCCACCGTACAGCCAGTCACCCTCCCACGTGTCAATTCATACCACCATGTGTCATTGCCACGTCAACCTGTCGTACTACCATGTGTCAGTCCGTACTTCCACGTCACCTGGAATGTGTCCATACATACTTCCACATGTCACCTCCTGATGATGCCATGCCATCATGATGATGTCATGCTGATGTCACTTGTCTTACTGTTGATGTCAGCATTGAATTTGATTGTTGACTTTTTACCTTTTGGGGAATTTGATCAGAACACGATAACTTTTGCATACGGTGTATGTTTGAGGAAAAAAATACATGGTCGGAATCAGCATGATGAGACATACACATTGGAACTGGTTTCGTCTGATTTCGAGAACTTTTATTTTTGAGAATTTTTCTGGATTTGAGGATCCTCCTGGATCAATCCTCCCCACTTGGAAGCTTTTGGACCTCCAAAAGTCTAGTAACAATTGGTAAATAAGTGAGGATACTGTGCCCTCACTTTTCCAGTCTCCATCCACCTTTCCTGACTTGTATTAGTGCCCTTCAATCCCACTCGAAGATATTCCACATCACCCATGCGAGAAGTACAAAATATTTTGTCCAAAATGGTGTCATCCTGTAACTCATTCATGTACTCAGGAGAAACATATTCTATGGAAGGAATCTGAACACTCTCTCCTTGATCCTCGATCATAGGAGTCTAACACAATCTCAATTTTTCCACATTTACAACTGAATAAATTTGCATATATGGAGGCAATTCTAATCGAAAAGCATTAGAACCAATTTTGTCTAAAATTTTGAAAGGACCATAGAGAATTGGTTTTGTCTTTTTACCTTCTCCTTGCAATATTTCCTTGCCGATGTATAACCAGACATGATCTCCTACTTTGAACTGATGATCAACTCAATGCATGCCATGTCTCGCCTTGTATTTGGCTTGGCTTTTCTCCAACTGTTTATGTACTACCTGATGAATCAACTGGATCCGTTCAATGAACTTTGTAGCCTTGTCCACATCAGTGTGTTTGTCTATTGCAATGTCCTTGCCAAAGACAAAATCCAAAGGAGATTTTGGCATGTATCCTATACATGTTTAAAATGGATATCTTTGAGTAGAAGAATGTTTGGCTCAATTATACGCATGTTGCACATAACACAAATGTTCATCCCAAAGCTTAGGATGTTTGCTGCAATATGCTCGAAGAAGATGCACTACTATTCTGTTCACTACCTATGTCTTCCCGTCCTTCTATGGATGAAATGATGTGCTCTTCTTTAGTCTGGTGTCCATAAGTTCCCATAAGCTTGACCAAAATTTCCCCATGAACCTGGAGTCTCGATCAGATACAATAGAAGTAGGTAACCCAAAATGAACCCATACATTTTCAAAGAACATTTGTGTTGTTTGTTCAGCTGTGACTTTCTTTTTACAAGGAATTAGAACACACATCTTGTTGAACCTATCCACCACTACATACAAGTAATCATGACATTTTCCTAGACATAGGCAATCCCCCCAGAAAATCCATAGATACACTTTCCCATGGTCTAGAAGGAATAGGAAGTGGAGTGTACAATGTTAACTTTCTATTACTTGGTTTGTTTATTGCACACATAGTACACCCTTTTACATACTTTGACACAGTTTCATGCATTCGAGGCCAATAACAAAACCTTTGTAGCTGAGAAACTATTTTTTCTACACCAAAATGTCCTGCTATAAGAGAAGTATGTGCCTCCCTTATTACATGGACTCTTTCACTTTCTGGAATACATAAATTTCCCAAATTATACAAAAGTTTGTCTTTAATATGATAATTCAATTCTTTTTCTCTTTTACCATGACTTAAAGTTGCTTAGACTTCTTTAAAATCTTTGCCCTCAACATATTGTTCAATGCAACTTTCATGAGTAATTCAATTGTGCTTAAGGATTGTAGCAATTGTACTAGGAGGTCTTGATAACATATCATAAACTTTATTATGAATTCCCTTCTTATATCGGATGACCAAATAAAATTGTTGTAAAAACCCCATCGATCTAAAATGCCTTGATTGTTGTAGCTTAGTTTGTGATTGTATGTATTGCAATGGTTGGCGATCAATATGTATTATTGTTTCCTTTCCCATTAAGTAATGTTTCCACTTTTTAACACTTTGTGCTAAAGCATACAATTCTTAACCATAGGTTGGATAGTTAATTACTATTGTAGTGAAGGTCTCAGAATGATAGCATATGGGCTTTTTGTGTTGCATCAACACTGCCCGCATGGCATAGTCACTTGCATTGTTTTCAATTTCAAAATACTGTTGGAGATATGATAATGCCAAAACAAGAGTTGTACTAATCTTCTCTTTCAAAGTGTCGAAATCATTTTGTTGGCTTCCTCCCCACTGGAATACCCTTTTCACACTTGTCAAAGCATGTAAAGGAGATGCAATTAGAGAGTCATTTGCAATAAAATTCCTCCAATACTATGTTGCCCCCAAAGCATCTTCTTACTTCAGTTACATTTTTAGGCCTTGGCCAATTTACAATGACCTCAAATTTAGAGGTATCAATCTTAAGTTCTCCACCCCCTACAATATAGCCCAAATATACAAGAGATAGTTTTCCACATTCACATTTTGACAGCTTTACAAATAGTTTCTCTCTCTGCAATACTGAAAGTATATGCCTAACATGTTGAACATGCTCTTCCCTAGTCCTACTGAAAATAAGAATATCATCTAAGTAGACTATTACAAAATTATCAATGAATGGCCTGAATACATCATTCATTACCCGCATAAAAGTAGCAGGTGCATTAGTAAACCCAAATGGCATCACTAACCATTCAAATAATCCATGTTTTGTTTTAAAATTTGCTTTCCATATATCCTATTCAACAACTCTGATTTTATGGTAACCACTTCTTAAGTATAACTTAGTAAAGTATACCACATTTTTAAATTGATCTAATAAGTCACCAATGCAAGGAAGAGCGTAACAATTGTTTACCATGATTTTGTTCAAGGCTCGGAAGTCCATGCACATACGCCATGTGCCATATTTCTTTGGCACCGAGATGATAGGTGACCCACATGGAGAAGCACTTGGTCTGATGACCCCTTATTCATTCAACTCTTGTACTTGTTTCTTTATCTCTGCATTTTCCAAAATTGATAACCTGTACATTCCAATGTTAGGAAGAGGAATATCCTGCTACAATTGTATCTCATGTTCAACTTGTCCTTTTGGAGGTAATCCTTTCAAAACTTGAAAAATATCATCATAGTCAGAAACAACTCTAACTAAGTCATGTTTCAACTTAGTATCACAATCTTGGAAAGTATCAATTCCAATAGTATCCTTTGTTTTTACAACCATTAGTAAATATCTTTTACTGACATTTACAATTCTCTTCATTTTCCGTGAGTTGATTAGTGACATATTCAATTTTTTCTAATGAGATCTTACAAGATATTCTTTTCCATATTTAGTTAATTGATACTTATTGTATTCACGATAGAATATTTCCTTTCTATCAAACAGATATGGAATCCCAAGTACAATATCACATATATCAAGTGGAACTACATCTAACTCAACCTCATCTATAAATTGTGAAGTGATAGCAAACTTTAGAACACATTGTTTATTCACTTGCAACTAATTATCATTATGAATACAACCTAATGGATATGGTTTCTTATGAGGTTTAGTAATTAAACCCAACTTTTTAACAATTGTCTCTGATATTAAGTTTACTTGTGAGCCACTGTTAAACATAGTATCATTTTTTGTATGTTTGGAAATTACTCTTATGTGAAAAAGTTTTTTTTGTTTGATCTCATCAACTTCATTATCAACTTTTAAAGACTGAACTAAAGAACTTGTACTAGCTTCATATTTTTTACCTTTGATTCCCATGACTTTGACCTTGGTCTCATCTCCTGATTCGGACCCCAGGTATGTTTGAGTTGTTGCAGTAGTCTTTGGCTTCCCTTTATTTATGAACTTTGTTGGTGTCAATTTTGGGTGAAGGATCCAACAACGATCCTCACTATGGCCTTCTTTCTTACAATGAGTTCATGTAGCTTTTTCCTTCTTCAATGTATTCGACTTCTCCCCTTTAAACTTCTCTTTACCCTTGCCTTCTGTTTTTCCTTCAGTAGGTTTAAATGGTTTTACAAAATCAACATTTACATTCTTTCCTCTAGATTCAAGATGAGTCGCTTGCACACACACCTCATCTAAAATAGTTGGATTAAACATAATAATGGTATGTCGTAAATATCTATGAAAACCACCTATGTACTTAAGCAATGTCTCTTAAGTATCCAATGGTATACCCAAAAATAAAGCTCTTTTCCGAAACTCCTATGTATAACTTTGAACAGTTTGTCCCTTTAACTACCTAAAGTTCTTCCATGACATAATAGCTTGTTGCATATAAGCTAGAGGATAAAATTGCTTTCGTAATGCAGATGTAAAATCAAGCCATAAGGAGAGTGTCTTACCGAAATTTTTAAGATCTTGTTTTGTGTTGATTTCCCACCACACAAGAGTGGTTCCTCTGATCCAGGTGGATATCGGTGGCCACCTACCTTTTCCAACTAGCTCAAAATAGTTTTCTGGCAATTTTGGCAATTTATTATTTTTAGCAGGTTTTAACTTCCGGGGCCATTTTGAGGGCCTAAATGAAGGTTTTTCAAGATAGAGGTTCTCAACAATATTCAAAGGAATCATCGATCCCCCAAAATTAATATCCTCGATGATACCTTTTCAATGAGCTATTATACACCTAAAACGGAGATCGTATGCAAAAGTTACGACCCCGGGAAGTTGATGTACTAACTTACCCAAACGGGGCCCACATGACTTTTGGCGTTTCATCTCCTAGGGTTAGGTTTTTGGATGCCTAGGGTTTTTGGCATTCCTTCTTATTGTAAAACGGCCTTCAGAGCCTCATTGTAATCATCTTTTTGCGAATGCGAGTAGCCGTCACATCTCTTCTCAGAGATAAGTTGCCACCATTCTATCGAGTCTTTCACTCTGTATTTTATAGTCTCTGTACATTTATTTCATTAATAGAAATCGTGTATTACTGTATATCTGTGTTTATGGTTGCATCTCTGATATATTTATGTTATATTATTTCATATCTGCGATATCTCTATGCATTTCTTTATTATATCTCCGATCTCATTTCGTGCCGAAAATAATCCGGATCATCCTCCCATCTTGAGACTAGCAAGTTGGATCATAGTCTCCTCTTCTATGATTTTCTATACCCTACAACATACTTAAATTTTTCTTATCCAATTGTCTAACTTTTCCACATTTAGTTCCCCATCATACAAAGGTAACTCAAACTTAACATCAAGCTTTAATAAAGGCATGTCAGACTTATGTTTATGTGTATGCTTTTGTATAGTATGTGTCGTAGAATGAGAACTAGCATTTGAAGTAGAACTTGAAGAAGAAGGAGAAGAAGGTGTTGAAGGAGGAGGCTTTGAAGAGTTTCATTTCTCTTCACTTTTCTCCTTCGTAAGAGGTTCTCCTAGAACAAGTTTATTTCTCTCCAAAAAATCATCATATAACACTTTGACCATTTCTGACATGGAGAAAAATGCTTTTTCGAACTTTCTAGTTCGTGGAGAAGTTTCTCCTTTTGTCACCATTCTTTTCTTCCTCAACACTCGTGCTATATCTGAAATGAATTCAACCAATGATCCTTCTCCTCTTCGAGATTTGGATCTTGTGAGCATCCAATCCTGGACTTGTTAGACCTTCCAACACAACCAAAGCTCCGATAGAAAAATACTTGATCCAAAAATGAAAGGTATTATAAACAAATTGACATTAACTTGATGTTCATGGATAATTAAAGAGTTCAACCATCATTAAACATGCTGTAAATAAGAGAATATAACAACAATAATAAAGAGAAATAGACACAAAGAACTTGTTAACGGAGTTCACCAATGAGTGGCTACGTCTCCGAGTCTGCTTCCAAGTGGAGGACTCAAACAAGATTTTGATTTGTTTTGCAAGACCTCCTTGTGAAGATGCACACATGCCTCAACTATCTCCTCTCAAAACATGACTCAATGCCCCTCAAAACATGAGAAATGGGCCATTAGCTCAAGCTGCTCTCACATTCCATGCAATACAAAAGTACCCTCACAAGCTCAAAGGGCCCGGTTTATATAGTTTTTAGGCTCAATTATGGAAGCCCAACTTCCCACAAAGATATTACTTCTTTTTGGGGTCAAATCCCCCTCCATATGGCCACAAAATCTCCAAAAAGGCCCAAATTTGGCAAAAAACTATAAAAAAAACCACTCTGATATGAAAAAACAAATTAAGCCCCCTAAGGCTCGGCGTGCACCCCTTTTGAAGCGATTGTATGGGCCATATGTCCAAGCTCCAACCAAGAGGGATCTAAGCGCTCAGCCCCTCCACCATCTTCTCCTTGGTCACATGGTGAAAGCATAGGACCTAGGGTCTGATCAGATAGGATAATCCCCCATCGATCGGAACTGGTTGTTGGTTATGGCACCTGGTCCTATGGTGGTAGTTACTAGTCCTATGAGCTAGCCCCAGGGCCCACACCTTGCCTTTATCCACTCCCCAAAGATGAAACAAAACTCAAATCAACCGTAAGCTAAACAAGCCCCTCCCTGTAGCCCGTTGGTCACAACTGGCCTACGAAGTAATTGCATCCTGAAAAGGTCATGGGTTTGAATCCCACTATTGCCAAAATTTTACACAAGACATCATTGGCCATCCACAGGGTGCCACGTGGCACCATCTGATTGGGCCATGTGGCGACCCATGATTGGACCAAGTCCTTCGTCGTACAACTAGTCACCATGCCACCTGTCTAACACATCCTCCGTTGTACAACCATTCACCCTGCCATGTGTCAGTCCGTACCACCACATGTCACTTCCATGTCAACCTTCCATACTTCCACATGTCAGTCCATACTGTTACGTCACCTGCCACATGTCCATCCATACTACCATGTCAGCTTCCACGTGTCCATCTGTACTGCCATGTGTCCATCTATATTGCCACGTGTCACCTCTTGATGATGCCACCTTAGCATGATGACATCATCATGACATCATGCTTGTTATCACCTAATGTTGTAAGGGAGGTGTTTTCCTAAAAAATTCCCCCCTTTGGTGAAAAGATGACAAAAGTGGGTTGAAGACCCACCTGTCCTAAGTTTTATGAGCGGGCTTATTTTATTTAAAAGATGCG
>ML785292.1:320218-349640 GCA_009831015.1 Picea engelmannii | reverse complement strand
ATTAAAGTGCCTAGATATATGACTAAGGTCCAATTCCGGTCCCCCCTTTCCATTCTGCCTTTAATGAAGGGGGGGGCTCCGATATGGGAGGCTCTGTGTGGATCCCCCTCAATCGCTTATCGCCTTCACCCCCTTGTGACAAGTGTCCCCCACTCTGACTCCCTTATTCCCTTGTCACGTCTCCCACTTCCCTTATACCCTTCACCACCGCACACATGTCCTCCACGCTCCAGGTGTCATGTCCCTTTTTCCTTCTCCCCTCTTATCTCCCGACACCTGTACCCCCGTGCTCCATGCCACTTCCACCTGTGTCCTATCCATATTCCCATGGAACTTCTCATTCGGTGTCATAGCCCCACTTCTCTGCCACCTGGTGCTTCCACCTTAGCACCCCTTGTCTCATATTCACATTTTCGGTGCCACCACTCTCCCCATCAGATCCTCTCTCACGTTTGCAGGCTAGGCCCCCTCATAGCAGTCCAATGAAGCAACAACAACCAAGGAAAGGCTGCCACATTGTGCAAGCAAAGAATTGACCGGGCCTTACCTAATCCCGAGAAATCAGTTATTAAGGTGGTTGACAGTGGTTGTACATCATCTCCTTCCATAAATAGAAGGTCAAATAGAGACAAAGCGTAGGAGGTGATTGTCAGTCCAACCTAACAAATATTGTGTCTGACAACCAACTGCATGGGCAGTCTGCCCGACATCTGCATGCACAGCCTGACGGGGAAACTTACCAATGCAAAGCTATGAATGCAGAAAATATCACGTCTTGAGCAACTGAACCAACTCCAAGTATTTAGAGGCATTTTTGCCATTTTTGTTAGTATCGATGGTAGAGCTAATCTCCCTATTGTAATGTTTGGATGAAGAACTGGTTTCCCTGGTTATGTATATGTTTGTGAGACTTCTTGTTTAATGACAGAAAACTTCCTTACTCCATCTTGTTTCCATCTAATACTGAAAGAGTTCACGATTGACTGATTCACATGAATTATTGTGACTATGTCATGATAGATTTTTAATTGTAACGCTGTTATGATTTCTTTTAGTGTTCTTGTAATTTGAATACAAGAAGTTCTTGTGTTTAAGTTCTTCCTCTTTGGGTTGTTGGAAGCTTGATGCTCACAGCAGACCTTTACATTTTCTCACCGAATTCTTCCTCCTACCCACCCTTATTACAGCTTACTATCTGAAGCTAAACTAAGACCTCACCTGTTCATGCATAGCCCGGTCCAGGATCTTGAGTTCAAATGATATTGTTCCGAGTCTGTTCTCTTTCAATCACCCTTTATGAACAAATTGTGACATATAAATTGATGGGTATTAGGCTTACTCTTGCTACAATCCAGGAGCGACTTCTAGTGCTAACAATGATGATGTCACCTATCATACTGCTGATGTCATCGTTGACTTTGACTATTGACTTTTTACCTGTTTGGGAATTTGATCAGAACACGATAACTTTCGCATACGGTGTCCGTTTGAGGAAAAAAATATATGGCTAGAATCAACGCAACAAGACATATGAAATGGAACCGGTTCCATCCAATTCCAAGAACTTTTATTTTTGAGCATTTTTCTTGACCAGAGGATTGTCCTGGATCAACACGGGGCATCCTCTAAGATAGGGATGCTTTGGTGGGTCATGTAGGGTCTAAAAACCCAAAAAATTGCCTAGAAAAGTGTATAATTAAGGAGATGGGATAGTTAGGTTCATAAAGAGGTGTAAGAGGAAAAAATAGACAAAAGTAAAGCTCAAAAAAGTAATTTATTTGAGGGCTATAAACCAATAAAAAAAAGTTTTTTTTCCAACATAGTCGCCAAAAACTATGGTGAGAAAATCCCCCCTGCAGACAAGTGGAAGCCCCTCAACTGGGTTTCTTTCACTTGTGACAATTAAACAAATAGTTCTTTATATTTTAATCTACTTGTAATATGTTATTGTCTTATAGGTCAAAAGGAGAGGGATAAAGTATTTGTGTACCTATCTCTCTAGGTTGTCCCTACAACCTTTAACAGTTGATCTCCAAATATGAGTGCTTTCCCGCGAACATAACTTGTAAAAACAATCAATTCCTCTTCCTACTCTTATCCAATGTTATATAACAACAATCCTGTCTAACAAACAAGGATAGATACACCAACCAAGAATTGAACAAAGTGGATATGATAAATAGGCCAATTTATCACTAAATTGAAAATATGAAACTTACAACCTGATCTATGTTGCAGTCCATCTAAGTCTACAAAAATCCAGTCCTCAAATACGCACCTTATAAGTAAGAGATTCACCTTGATATCCTTACTCTCAAGATAAAAACTTTGTTATCATATTCTCATTCTCTCCCTTATCACTCTGAATAGCCCTAGTTATAAAGGATCAGGAAGGTCTAACCACTTAAAGTAATTAGAAAATGTAGTTGAGGATAATATGGATAGGGTAAGATTTGTTTAATAATCATGGTATCCTTATGGTTATGTCCTCTCTCAAGATGGTTGAACCAAATTTGAGTGGAAACAAGAAGACCAGCCCAAGAATCACCCAAATCCTTCTCGAAACAATCCCTAGATCCATGGGATTTTGACTTATATGGAAGAATGCTCCTCCCAAGAGGAAGACATGGCATCCTAGACACCCCCTTTGAGTTGGAAAAGGAAGAGGGATTCCCCCACAAAGTGGGGAGGGGAGAGTCCTTATTCAAACAATTCTAGAAAGACAAAGATAAAGGTGGGTTTTAGACCTCCAAATGATGGTTTTGCTCCTCTAACTTCACGAGGGATAATGAAATGTGATTTGTACATGGTTTCAAGGTTGTAATACTTATATAAGCATGACATTTAGGCCGTGACAATAAGTGGGGATAATCCAAAGTAGTTGCGACACTTACAAGGTGAGATGTCACAATCGTGACACTTAACAAAGTGATATGCGACACTTGGCTAGGTGTGAAAAAATGATGTATAACACCCGGTATAGTTTGGAAGGAGTCAAACATATTAGCAGGCATAGAGTTGATTCCTAGTGCTTGGTTTCCACCAGATGATGGAATACCAGGGACTTGTCTCATTTTGACTCTGATGGTTACTAGTATGGAACAACAACAACTAACATGTATTGGGAGTGGTGGACTTCTAATTTGGTGGTGGGATCCAAGAATTCATCTGAGTGATAGATTGATTCAGATGAGGATGATGATCGAAAGATCCATGACAGTGATTGGTTTTATTTATTTTTTGGGTGTTAGTAGAGGGGAGGTCGAGATTTACTCTATATGGAAGGACATACTTGAGGCCAGTCACATATTTGCAGGCTTAGGTTTCACTGAGACACCTTCATAGGGGAGTATCCAAGTTAATGGTTTCAGTCCCTCCAGGGGAGATCAACTTGGGGTTCCAAGAGAGGAGGATGCATACTAGGGGCATTGGTTCGATGGTGATAATTAGAGTGGTGCAACGTCAACATGGTGGTATCTTTCTGGAATTAGTTTGGGACCCTGGGATTACATTGTTTGACAATCCAACTACTATTATAGAGGATAACACTGGTATTGAATTTCCAGAGTTTACTTTTGGGAGTCTTAGGAGTGGTTTCTTGGGGTAGTGGTATTCTGAGGATTTGTCCGAGTTTATGCAGCTTATGATTGCCTAGCTTATCAGGGGTAATCAGGTGGATTTTGTATTAGCACCTTACATACCATTACTATGAGCAGAGGGTGCTTCATGAAATACAAGCTAGTTTTGGATCCCGGTGAATTTACCATCTATGGGGTTCTTCTGTTTGCATGGAGGGACTTTGTAGATGATATGTTGGGAGATTCTCCAGGCTGGGGGTGTTGGATTATTAGGGATTTTCCCATTGACAATTGGAATTTAAGTGTTGTTGATCCCCTATTAGTTTGTGACCACATAGAATTCTCTGTGATGTTGATATTAGAGTTAGTTTAATTGATTTCACTGAGATACATTGGATGGATATGATCCTCGATATTGGGGACGATTATTGAGGCATTACAACTCGTGGATGTAGGTGTGGGGGATACAATTTAGACATGAGGATCATATATTTATGATCAGAGAGGCATAATGACAACATGATGAGTCCTTTTTTGTGATAGCATGGGACCTTATGATTTTATTGGTTGATAGTTTGACAGCTGCTACAGATGCGAGAGCAAGTTGTTACTTTCATAATCCTATTCATATAGCACAGTGGATTGGTTTCCTAGATGGGACAATCTATGAATAGTACACTGATTTTTCATAGTATCTAGTTTCTCTGCTAATAGGTGGCCTTCAAGGGGGCCCTGGTGTTAGCACATTTTAGGACAATATTGTGGGTAGTATGTGCTCTTCATCTTTTATATGGTTTTGGCACATAGGGATCATGATTAATTTCAATTTGGTTCAGTTTGTTGGCATGATGGCATTGTTTGAGGACAAGCAATATTTGGGAAGGGAGGATTTGTCATGTCCCCATTTTTGGGTTCCCCTATTTGGCAATAGAAATGAATCCCATGGATTGTTAGTAAATAAAAAGGAAGTCAAAAGGGGTCATTTAATGTCACTTAGTTAGGAGATGTTATGTTTTTAAAGTGACATTAGAGAAATAAAGAAATTTTAGATTAATAAGTTAATTAACCATTATTAAAGTGACTTTTAATCTTAAAGTAAAAGTAAAATGGGGATAAGGGTAACATTCGATTTGGTCAAAAAGGGGAGAATTCTAAAAGGCATGGAAAATAGATAAAAGGAGGGGTAGAGCCTCATTTTAACATGATGATTTAATCTCTTAGTTTGAAAGTGCTCTTGGAGCCATTGTTTCATTAGGGTTTAAAAAAACCCCTCCACCATTTCAGTTTAGTTTCGGTGGTGAAACATCCACCCCAACTAGACAAGAGGGGAATCCATCCAGGATTTCCATAGGTGCTTCAATTATGGGTTTGGTTTCAGATGAAGCTGGAATATTGATTCACACAGAAGATTGTACGAAACTTGTCGGAGGAGGTCGAGCCCAGTTTTTGCAGGTACAAGAGGGTTTTGGGAATATTATCAACGAAATCCTTTCCTTTTGAAGACTATCATCCCGCGAGGCCCCACTAAGAGCCCAACCTTGTCTCGCAAGGGCCTTGGCATACTGAAAAATTGTTACAAGAGGGTTTCGGGAGGTAGAATCGTTGGTTGAACGCCAGGGGACCCGCGAGGCTCTGCATATTTCACAACCTCTTCAAGCGAGGATCTCTTAAAGAGGGTCTGTGGTTATGACATGCCATACGATTCAGATCTATGAGGGTTATAATGGGTTGGAGGGCCGTTTGCAGTGCTACAATATATCACAATAGGGTTGGGAGAGCCTTGGAGTAGTTGACATGATATCTTGGCATCATTCCAAGTTGTTTTTGAGTTTGTAGTGTTTTTGAAGCTGCTATAACAACTATTAGAATTCTGTTTTTGTTGTTGTATTTCCTGTCTCCATCCTTAATAAAGGATTCCAATGTTGTAACTTCTTTTGTCTGTGTACTTGGATTGGTAATATGTAATGCATGCAAACTGTTTGTGAAAAATACTCAATTAATTTAAGAACACATGTAATGCAATTATTTGACGAAAGTACACTACTAGAACTACATAATTGACAAAAAACCATTATTTTTCTTGCACATTCCCATTGAGGACATTACACTAGTTGAAAAGCAGGGGGCATGGAAATGACAAGCCAATAGCTGAAAACCGATGCACCACCACTCGAGAAAGGAAGTATAGGGTTGATTGAAACTCATTCTTCCACATATGTTTGGTGGGTGGGGAGAGGGAATAACATACAAGAATATCCTTCTTTTTTATGGCTCGCCTTTCGGCCCTAAGCACTTAAAAAAAATATTGTATTGACGTGGTTAAAATATTTCGATGGTATTGATTTGTTTTCATGTTCCATCTCAGATAGAATTTTTAAATTAGTGTTGGTGTTTATTAGTGTGATTTCAATCCCTGTAAGCCTCTACAAAGGAAAATTTGCTCTAATATATGAAGAAATCAGGTGCTAGGTGCTACAAGCTACAAGCTTCCAATTTTTTTTTTTAAATTGCAAAAAAATTATTTTGCTAAAATTGTTTTTTTGTTTTGGGGTTTACCCTGAATTTTTTTGGTTTTGCCTTCATTTTGTTTTTTTAGCTTCTATTTTCTTACAAGTTATGGGGTATTTCATATTTTAATGAAGTATAGGTCATATAGAGGATCTTGAAGATATTAAGATTGTGCTCAGCTTGCTACTGATGGTTTAATCAACTATTTAGTATTTTTTTTTTCTAGTTTTTCCGTGACATGCGAGACTAGATTGTGGCTGAGAAACCGTGACTCAGGGGCATATAAGTCATCAAAATCACTTGGGGATCGCACCCGACCTGAGCCACACCAACCCTTAACATGGATGGATGGATTTTTTGTTTTGAACTGGTGACTTAACATCACAGAATGCCTTAACAACACACTCTGTCACCAAGTGTCCTACACATCGGGGAAATCAACTATTTAGTATTATTTATCTATAAATTAAATATTTTTCTTTAAATTTATGTTATTAGTACTTGCCCTTCGGGCTAGAGACTATTAGTAATCGATTTTTAGTCTACCTATTAATTTGGCACGAAAACCAATGGCCTCTCACTATGTTAACCCAAAGTTTCATACAATTCATATGCTTTAAGTTGAAATTTCGTTCACTTTCTCCTAAGTTTTGAGTTTTCACTCTTATTTGGCCTCTTCCCGAGGCAAAGTTAGACAATATATTAGTCTATCTTTATTTTTCACGTACACATTCAGGTAGTGTTTTTTCCCAATGAAGTAATGCTAGTAATGAGGATATCATTACTTATTTACATTAAATGTTTGTTGTAATACATATTTCATGTCCCTTGGTGATCTTCCTTGATCTGCAGCTGCTGCCACATACACCAATATGCAGCTATTTCCACCTACACCAATCTGCAACACCAACATGCAAGCCAACATCACCATGAAAATGTGTTGCTTCTCCATCCTTTAGAAAAACATCTTATGTCTGTAAAGTTGTTCATGTCTTATATCTTTATAGACAAATACCTTATGTCAGTAAAGTTGTTCTTGTTTGTTACCTAGGCCTCTATTGTTGCTGGTCGATACCCGGTACATACTAACATGCTTGTTTTTCCACCATTCATAGGTTATTTCTCTAGGAATTGCTGGTGTATCCTCCTAGAATTGCTTCCAGAGTTAATCCCAGACTTGCTCACACATGGAACTGTTGGTGTATCCTCCAGGATTTCTCCCAGACTTGCTAGCACATGTTTCTTAGCTTCAACATAATGGGAATCTCACCTTCATCGGTTCAACAGACATTCTGCTAGCTATATGGTAAATTGCTAAAATATTCTTAAATTCATTTTGAGGCAGCTTGGAATAGAACAATACCTTTTGTTTTAACATCAACTAGAATTCTTTCACTGCAAAATAGTCCCAACCCCTCTTCAATACAACCCTGTCATTTCCTGTGCCACGCACCTTTCCTGTTGCCCAACAACTTTTGAAGTTATTGACATTCACTGACATGACTTTGCGAACTGAGCGTGCGTATTTGAAGACTGCATGAAGCCATTTAAATTTCAATACCTTTGACGCAGGAAAATCCAAGGCATGAAATTCCTTATAATTGAAATCAAATCCATAAAAACCCTACAAAAACATATTAACCCTTAAAGCACTTACCCAACATGTCTTCGGCCCTAAAACGAGCCGTGGAGAGCCACTTCGAGTAGGAGAAGGGTCCCCATCCCTACACGCCACCAACTGTGTACATGCGCCCTTCAACATAATTGCATTGAATGGCGAACACAAACAGCAGAGCCATCACAAAAAGGACACCCACACCGCTTCTTCCCTTTGTCATTTTTCACTCCTGATCACACAGCCAAACACAAACACAACTCCAAACAGAGAGAAGAGAAAACTACAAGCAATGTATAAGTCAGAGGATGATAGAAATGTATATATACATGTTAAAATGGTCTTAGAAAATGTGTTCCCTTAAAGAACGCCGATAAAATCTAAGACTGTACAACCAGGGAAAAAGAATACATGAGGGAACATGCTATCAAATCTGATCGCACACGTATGTATGCATTAAATAAGTATGGTGTGTATATCAAAGTGTATGGCACGACTGTTGTAGAATCCACAAGATTATGAAATAGGATGCATTGCCAATATTTTATCAGTATTATCAAGGCAAACTTGCATGACACTAAGTAATATTTAGCTACTTGCAACGAGTGCCTCATGAGCCCCATGGCTTTTGGTTTCTTTGATTCCACATTGCGAATCCTTGGTGTAAGGCTACCAAGGAGGCTGGAGGTTCGGTGGAGCAGTCAGTCCCTGAAAATTATGAGGGCCCTTTGGTCTCTCGTGAGGTCCAAATCATCCCTAGAAATTATACGGGTCCTTTAGTCTCTCTTGAGGTCCAAATAATGCAGAAAACTTCTATGGGTGTACTTTGAATCAGGCCAATGCAAGTTGATGATGGCTACCAGGTGACGTCCAACAAGCCTAAGTTGTTGCGGATGAAGTGAAGTGTAGAAACCATTGTCAATACTGGAATATTGAAACCAAGAGACGCTCTATCTTCTTGCTAGTACAACAGACCTACTCTCATTTCAAAATCCATTCTGGAATGAATAAATGCAGAAAGCGAGTCCAGATCATAAAAATAAGATCAATTTACTTTGGATTGATCTTGGCTTCTGAGAAAGAAAAGAATAT
Source organism: Picea engelmannii (assembly GCA_009831015.1). Lineage (NCBI taxonomy): Eukaryota > Viridiplantae > Streptophyta > Pinopsida > Pinales > Pinaceae > Picea > Picea engelmannii. Next base: position 340,847 of record ML785292.1, on the reverse strand, counting down.
GGTGAGGCGATAGGTTTGGGTAAGCGTAGCATGACGAGTTTATTCTATTAGTGTTGGTGGGGATGTTGCATGGAACACACTTGGCATGGGCGGTCAGACGTATATTTAAAAACACAAACTCCAATGTTTTTAGAGCCTCTAAGCTGGCCAGAGTATATTAAGCACAGATTTTATTTCCATACCATCTGTTCTCAAATAAAATCAAACTTCTTGCAATCTCGACACCTCGAGATCATTACCCCATCACAGAGAAATAAAATCAAACTTCTTGCAATATCGACACCTCGACATCATTACCCCACCACAGAGAAGAGGAGGTGTTTTTCACTTCATTTAGACATCTTTAAAGTGACAACTAAATGAAATGATTATTAACAAAGCACATCATTTTATTAAACCAACTTATCGATCTCTGAACAAATTACCTGAACAAGTACTACATCTAGATCACTTATCTTATTATTTAGTTATAGCTTATTATTATTTAAAAATCCTCCCAACAACATTGAAAACATTGAGGAATCCTGATTACTATATCATAAAATCCAGTTGGATATCCCCGATGTGACCTATCTGACCTTATAACAAAGAGTGTTTCTGATACCAAACATGGGAATTATAAGAAGTGAAAGAATCATGTCAACTCAATCAAATCCAAGTTCAACGTAGATATTCGAGTATTATATTTATGAGCTAACCACTCCCCTATTTTGTTCGATAGGGTTTTTGAAACCGGGGATAACTCTTAAGATGGGAAGAATAAGGGTTCCTTACACCAACAACATGGGTTCCTTACAAGGAGTTAGCGGACTTAGATATGGCATTTTGTCATAGAGAAACTTCATGAAATGGATTTCACCTAGCCACATAAACAATTTGATCCATAGATGTAGAAAGCGTCGAATGACTTGGTGATGGGTTCATTATCCAAGAGAGATTGAAGGTATGCTAGGGTGTTTGGTTTATAATTGTTATCACAAGATAACAACATGTTGTTATCTTACGCTAACCAATGAAACTAATAACTAACAACTGATAACTAATGTGTCCAAACATCCGAGAATGACTTGGTGATGGGTTCATTATCCAAGCAAGACTGAAGGTATGCTATTGTTATCTTGCTACAAGCAATGACACAATTGCCCTAAAGACAAGGACTTGCTGCTCTGCATCCTGTCTTGTTTATTATGTCCTCCCTATTTTTTTTTGCTTTTTATAAGGTGGGTGAACAAGCAATTGTTTTCCATTTTCCAATTATTGCATTGTAAGCTCCATAGTCTAGCATTTGATAGTTTTTTAGTCCTTCTATTTGGAGGTTTAATGTTGAATGCTATATTTAAAATATAGGGAAATATGTTTTTTATTTTTAAAATCAACCAAAATTTACAATGGCTTATGCAATATTGTAAACTCTAAAAAGTATGTTAACCAACTAGGTTAAGCTCTTGCAAAGTAGTGTCGTGGGCTCTTGATAGGGCATTGTTGTTGTCTTAATTTTCTTTACAAGTCATTTATATAAATGGCTATTTTTTTTTCAAGTTATTAGTTTGATGGTTATTTTTAGTACATTTTTTTTTAAAAATAAAAAGGGGGTGATACCTGTTATATTACTATATCCAAAATAGCCAAAATACAAAACTGTAGATGATGTCAGTTGTCCTGCCTGAGAAGGAAACCAGGACAGCTGGGCATCCATGTCCAATTGTCACACAGTGTGCAGAGTGGTCAGAGTTAACAGAGTTAACGGTGCGGCGTCCTGCCCGAAGGAAACCAGGACTTACAGTTGCAAACTTAAAACTGTTTCTGCTAGCTAGCATTAAAATAACCTGGTATCTAGCTATCCTAAGACATAAAATGAAATAACAACACCAAAACCAGAGCCAAGTGTTAAGCATTGCGTGACCTCTGTACCAAGCTGCTTGCCCTAGACCTCGGAGTGCCTCCATCTCGTCGGGAATGAGTAGGGTCTTGCGCAGGTTGGACATTGCTTCTTTGATGATGCTCTAGAATGGGCGGCAAATAACATGTCGAGCCGCTGGTCCATGCGTCCTAGACGGAAGATTTGATCGTCCATCTTTTCCCTTATCTCAAAAACAAGATCGAGGCATGCTCAGTCTGCTGAAGGTGGCTGGTCTGAATGGTTGCTTCCCATGAAATCCTCGCTGGCGTTGGTCTCTGCTGCCTATATCATGTTCTCGTGTCGATCGCGGTCTGTGTCCTCTGCATCAACGGTAGGCTCGGGGGGGAGATTCCTCTTTAATGTAACAGGGGGAGTAAGGCGTCGCTGTGCTGTCTGTTGCAGGGTCAAACACATTGCTTGCTGGCTGCCGTGTGCTATAAGAGTCGAAGCTCGTACTCGGGTGCCAATTCTCCGGTACCATGACCAAATTCTCAGGTGGACTGGGCAGACCTCCTTCCGGGACAACCTCCTCCATGTACGCCATAGGAGGCGTGCGTGGTCTACGCTTCCTCTGTCTAGCCACTATCGCCATTGCTGCCTCAAATTGCTCTTTTCGTTTACGCCGCGATGCTGCTGCATACCAGGCCGCTCCACGACGCGGTTTCCCTAGAATTCGTGGCATGGCGAGAGTGCAGTGAGAAGTCCCAATGCCACGGTTGCCTATCGAATTGCTCCGGAGTGCAGCCACTGTGACAGGGAGGCAGGAGAGAGGTCGCCACAGCTCTGGTTTGCCTATGAGCCAGAAGCCTCCCGAAACAAATTGTCGCCAAAACAAATGAGCGCTAAATCCAAATCAATTGCCATAATCAACGCCATTAAAGGCTGCTTGTTAATGCGCTGGTGAGGGGTACCCTTCCCTTGCACGAGGGGCCTCATCATGTCTATGGTTCTGCGCAGACTCATGCGAGGTTAATGGCCGTGGTGTAATGGCCAGTTGATGCATTAAGTCCGCGTCCTGGTGCATTCCCGCGTGGCATTATCGCTCTGTGTGTCACCCCATCCGGGGAGTGAAGATCACTGATGGCTAAGGCTTGACAACGAGTGAGGATTTCTGGAGCTGGTGATCCTGGGCCTTCCCAGCTTAAGTGTTCCTCGCCCTTTTCAATTGCCTCGTTAGCTAATCTGTCAGCCACTTTATTTGCTTCTCTTTTTATATGGGAAGTGGTGATACTGAGATGGGGTTGTAAGTGGTGACCAAAGTTTGCAATCAGGCCATGAAGTCTCCAGCTCGGTGTGATTTTGTCAGGGTTGCATCCATGGAGGATTCTGGTGGCTAATCTGATGATGATTTGTGAGTCCCCTTCCAAGATTATCCTTTGATGACCTTTGGTGATTGTTGTTTGAAGTCCTCTTAGGAGTCCTGTTAGCTCGGCTACATTGTTGGTCGTGTATCCAATGTATCCTATGTTTAGAGCTAGGATTTCCCCTCTGGGTTCTTGAGCACTGCCCCATATCCTGCTGGTCTTGGGTTGCCTTTAGAGGCTCCATCAAAATTTACTTTGATGAAGTGTGCTGGGGGGGGGGTCCAGTTAGTTGGACTGGTGGGTTGAGCCTTATGCCTTCTGGTTTCCAGATGGTTGCCTAGAATTGGTTGACAGTTTTGCAAGATACTCTGCTCCTCCGGGATGCATTGCCAATCTTCTTCCACCCAGGATTTGGTCCTGATTGTTTCTGCGATCAGGGATCTGACTTTTTCCCAAGTGGATTCTGGAGGGGAAGGTAGAGAATGGAAAATTATCTTGTTTCGTTCCTTCCAGATCTACCAAAGGACGAATCCCGGTAGAAGATTCCAAATGAGGTTTAGAATTGGGTTGCGAAATGCGATGTTGTCCCAGATTTCAATTGTACAGTTGATGTTGCCTTGGTTTCGATTGGATTTGCGCATGATTTGAGTTCCATAGTCCCAAATCCGTTGACTGTAATGACATCCATTGAAGAGGTTCTCTTTGGTTTCCTCCTGCTGTGAGCATAGGACGCAAATGGATGGTCCAATGAAGCCCTTCTTCCGTAGGTTATCCCAGGTTAGAGCCCTGTTGTGTGCTACTAGCCACAGAAAGGTAGAGACCTTGGGCCATAGAGCAGGATTCCAGATTTTGGTCCAGATGTGCTCCTTTCTAGCATCCTGATGGGCTGCGTGAAAAGAGTAAGCTTCTTTGATGGTGAAAGTGCCAGCTATGGTGTACCCCCACCTCAGGATATCTGGTCCCCCCCTATAGAGTATTTTCCGGTTGGCTGCTTGAGAATGCCAATGCTGTAGGTCGAGAGTGTCAGGGATCCCGAGTTCTTGATGAGAGGTCTTCCATTGTCGCCACCTTTGCTGAGGTATTTGTGGCATCCATAGATCTTTAACTTTGAGGTGGGCATTCTGGTGAAGGGCCCGTTTGAGCTCGGCTAGCTCTTCCATTGTGTCCAGTGGTTTAAGTTGCTACCAGGAGTCTTGCCAGAACCAGGAACTTCCTCCGTCTCTTAGCTCCCAGAAGGCGTGGTTTTGCACTAGAGTACGATTTTGCCAGGTTGTATTCCAGATATTGGAGCCTTGTATGTGTTCATTGTGCCTGATTAGCTGATCTTCCGCAGAGAGTGGGGCGTACTTCCTTCTCCATAGTTGTGCCCAGGCTGCTGTCGGGTTCTTAAGCCATCTCCACCAGATTTTGGCTCCCATTACTTGATTGAGTTTTCCTGGGTCTCTGAGTCCCAGTCCTCCTTGAGTTTTTGGCATGCAAAGTTTGTCCCAGTTGACTAGCGCCCATTTCTTATTTGGTTGGTGTCCGCTCTAGAGAAAGTTCCGCTGCAAGGTTTTGATAGCTCTGATGACTTTTTTGGGGGCCACCAGGGCTGTAAAGAGGTAGGTGGGTAGCGCTTTCAAAACTGACTTGAGGAGAACCAACCGGGAGGCTATGTTGAGAGGTCTGAAAGTCCAATTGCGTAACTTGTTTCCAATGGAGAGGAGAAGGTTGTCCCAGGAGATGGTGGAGGTCGTCGCTCCGCTGAGAGGTACCCCAAGATAATTGGACCGAAGGGAGCTCCTGGGTATCCCTAGAAGTCTAGAAATATGACGCTGGACAGGGGGTGGGGTGTTGAAAAAGTAGAGTTTGGATTTGTCCAGGTTGAGTGACATGCCTGAAGCTTCGGTGAAGTCTGAAAGGATGGAGTTGAGTTTGCGGCTTCCTGGACGGTGGGAGAGTTCATGAGAAGGGTGTCATCTACGAATTGGCTATGAGAGGGTGCAGGCTGAAAGTTGTGTAGAGGAAGGCATTTAAGGGAGCCTTCAGTTACTGTTGCTTTGATGTAGCGTCCCAGACCTTCCGCAATAAGGACAAACAAAAAAGGGGAAAGGGGGTCCCCCTGACGGATTCCTCTTGAAGGCGAGAAAGTCTTTGAAGGTACACCATTCACTAAGATGGAAAAGAAGGCGGAGGAGGTGAGTTGCATGACCCAACTTGTCCAAGCCTGATCAAAGCCAAAAGAGACTAGGACAACTCTTATATAATGCCAGCTGGCCCGATCGAAGGCTTTTGAGAGGTCAAGTTTGATAAGCATACATGGTGTTCTTTAAGTCTTGAGGGAGTGTATGATCTCATGAGCCAGGATGACGCTGTCCATAATTTTCCTTCCTTCTACATACCCTGACTGCTCCTTGGAGATGAGGAACGACAAGATGGGCTTGAGTCTAGTAGCAATGACCTTAGTGATAACTTTATAAATGACGTTGCACAGGGCTATGGGTATGAACTGTTTGGGATTGGTGACACGTTCTTCCTTCGGAATGAGGGTGAGGAAGGTGGCATTGAGGGCTGGTAGCACTAGGCCTGAGGCTCTTGATTCTTCGACTGCTTCCCACACGTCCCTCCTGACCAGGTCCCAGCAATGGTGGAAAAAATCCACGGTGAACCCATCTGGTCCTGGAGCTTTTCCTGCCGGCATGGTTTTTACTGCTTGGTCGACCTCTTCTTGAGTAATGGGTCTAGTTAGGGCTGCATTCTATTCCGGTGTGACTAGTGTCGGTATGTGGCTCGTTACTCTTCTAATTGCCTCCATTCTGTCCTGCTGCGGCTCAGTTAGAAGGTCTTGGTAGTACTTGAGCAGTTCCTCCTCAATTTTGGAGTGTTCCCTGGTTAAGTTGCCTTGACTGTCTTCTAGGTGCGTGATCCTATTGACATGTCTTCTGTGCATCATGGCTCTGTGGAAGAATTTTGTATTTTTCTCTCCCTCTTTGAGCCACTGCACTCTGGACTTTTTCTTCCATAAGATTTCCTCCTGCTTTCGCCTTTCTTCCAGTTGCATCTGAAGCTGTTCCTCCTCTTCCATTAGTTCAGCGGTTCGTGCTCCAGAGATGAAGGTTTTTTTGATCTCCTCCAATCTGCTTTCTATGGTCTTTATGCTTTGAAGTATATTGCCAAAGTTGTTTTTGTTCCAAAGCTTGAGCTTTTGTTTGAAGTTCTTTAGTCGCTGTTGGAGCTTGTACATGCAGGTACCATGGTCAATTTCCGCCTGTTCCCACCAAGACGTGGCTAGTCGCTTGAAGTCCGGATGTGCTAGCCAAAATTTCTCGAAGCGAAAAGGCTTGTATCTGGGAGGTTCCCCCAAATCTAATTGCAGATCCAGGGGTGATCAGAATCTGGACCAGGGGTCTAAAATTTGCTCAATTTTCAAAGTGCTTGGAATACGACGAAAATGGTACCATTGCGTCCGTCTCGTTCTCCTGATTCCGGCGGTATATTTATTTTCGCAAACGGAGTCTGTATGGAGAAGTTATCGCGTTCTGTTCGTCGAGCCAAACAGGAAAAAAATGATGCTGACTGGGCAGGCCGTACTGCTGACGTGGCAGAGGCCGTACAGCTGGCTGGACATCCATACATGCTGACGTGGCATCCGTACGGTGACTTGGCAGGTGACGTGGCATTCGGTGATTGGTTACAACTGGACGAATTGTATGGTGACACGTGGCATATTTTTGGCAAGTTGAAAGGTGCCATGTGGCCCAATGAAGGGCTGCCACGTGGCACCCGTTTATTGGTTGGTTTATAATTTGGTTTATTAAAATTATGTGGAGGCCGAGGGGTTCGACCCCCGGACCTCCCCACCATACGTATGCCTTAACAAAGTCCTCCGTGCCATTAAGCCGCCGCGTGTCCGTTGTATTTGAAATGGTTTTAATACTATTTGAATTCACTTTGTTTAAACGTTGGCGGGGGTACGGGCTGGGGCTTAGCCCCGACCCGCGATCACATTATTATATCACACGACCAAACCTTAACCATTTGCGCGGGTTTAAAAGGCGGGTCAAACGTTTTTATATGCCATGGTTTTATTACATGTTTAAATGTGACCACATTTATATTTCAGAGCGCGATTTAAAACACATTGCGCGCGTTTACAGTTATGGTTTGGAATTACAATTGTAACCCCACGGTTATATGTTGTTCATATGACCATTGTTTCATACCAGGAGCGCGGGGTTTTAACATTGCAATCCATGTCCGTGGTTATATGCATTACCATGTGACCATTAATCGGAGGTTTGATACGCGCGGGGTTTTTGTTTGGTGTTTAAATTCTTATGTAACTACACACCCGACACATGTCAAAACTTGGATTGACCATTAAACAGGTGCCTATTTTAGCGCTGGGACGTGGCCATACGCCCCCCCATGCGCCCAACACCTCCGATTCGGGGGGCTTTGATTCCGTTAACTAATCGACATTTTGCACCAATTTCGGGAACGCGCGGGGGTGCTGAGTTTTGGCACGAGAAACGCCTGAAGCTAGGTTCAGTCTTCCACAGGTGCAGAATGGCGAACCAGTAACAGAGCTTGAAGGAGCAAAAATGGCAGGAGGCCTAACTTTTTGAGTTTTTGGCCAAATGAGGTGCCGAAAAAGCCCAGCTAGGGGTTTTTGGACGTTCTGAGTCCATTGGCACAGCTTTCATAGGCATTTGGAGACTTCTATTGTAGGTTTTTAACCATTAAAGTTTGAGGAAGCTCCATGAAGCTTGAAGCCCTCATTGTTTGAGGCATTGCTCTGATGAGCACATATCCATTTTCTGAGACTGAATAGTCATTTCTGACTGATTATTATGCTCTGAACATTTTAAGATAGGTTTCATATCCATTGGAGGACTTTTACAGGTGTTTTTGCCTCATTCAAGTTCAGGGAAGCTTGGAGGTCACATGTAGAAGAGGTCATTGTTGGATGAGCCATTGTCCATTTTCAGAGTTCTAACAGTCAATTTTGGGGTTTTTATGTATTCTGAATCCAATGGTACAGTCTGTAAATCCATTGGAGTTGAGCAGCAGCTTGTAAAGAGCATTTGAAAAACTAATCCCAAAGAGCCAAGTCCATTGAAGGAGGCTCAAGGAGACATAGCCCAGAGAGGGGTGAACTCCTTTATCATCTTGGTATTGCTGTGATTTTGATGTGTTATTTGCTGCATTTTATACTGCTGTGTTTTGGTTTATAACACATATTTAATCATGTAAAAGAAACTTTCCTCACACATGAAATTTGCAAAGAAGAACCAAGAACTTAACACATAAACCAACTTGCATATTTTAACACATGAAGTAAGGTCCTGTTAAGATTTATTTTATGAGGTAGAGGGTGCTTGCATAGCATAACAAGTCAGCCTTCTATTTTCAGATCAAGGGGCCAATGATCTGAGCCTGCTTTTGGTAAGATGAGGCTTTCGAGATGAGAGTCTGATTCCATAATTTCCTCTGTTACCAAGAAGCGATCCAGTTGACAGGCAATATGTTGGCTGCCTGATCTGCGATTGGACCAGGTGAAGATGACATTTCTATTCTCAATATCTACTAATTTTAAATGATCAATGAGAGCTTTGAACTTACCGTTGTCTTACTCAAGTTTTTTGTTACCTCCAGTTTTTTCTTCCAGTGTCAGGATCATGTTGAAGTCGCCTCCTAGAATCCAATTCGGGGTTGCTACCAGGTTCTTGATCATCTCGAGTCTCTGCATGAATTTGTCTTTGTCCTGGCTGCTTTGTGGCCCATAAACATTTGTGATGGCTCCTTCCTGGTTCGTGCCCATTACCTCAAAGTGGGCAGTGATGGTGCCTATTGTTGTAAAGGGTTTGCTGATAGTTACAGTGGATGGGTTCCATAGGATGGCTAGGCCGCCTGAGGCTCCTGTGGAGTCCGTTGTGATGGAGTTACATTCTCTCCATACTCGCTGAGAAATTATTTCAGCTTCTGTTCCTCGACATTTAGTCTCCTGGAGCAGCAATATATCCGGTTTCTCTGCAATGATGCATTCTCGTAGGATCCTTTGCTTGGATCTACCGTTTAGTCCTATGATATTCCATGTGATGATTTTCATCATTAAGAGGGAGGTGTTGAGTGGAGGTATCCCTCCGAAAGCTTGTGTATCTGACCTGAATTTATCATGAGGTTACCTGCTTCCTTTATCAGTTGTTGTGTCGTTTTCCTCCCCCGCCGTTTGTTTTCGCGAAGGGCTCTCTTTGTGCCAGAGTTCAAGTCCATTGCTATGCCCAAGCGTGCCGTGGACCCTGCAGAGGAGTTAAGGAAGACCTTATGTACCTTGCAGAGTTTCTCTTCAGGGAGGGTTTGCAGGTTCTTTTGGTTCAGAGCCTCCTCCAGCTTCTCTAGATCTATTCCTGCCAGATCCCGATCGTCCAGCGCCATTGGGGTGTCTCCGTCGCCTTCTCCTTTATCGCCCAAGTGGGTCTTGCCTGTTGAAGGATTGGGGTCGGGATTTGGGTTTGTTGTTTGCGACTGCTGAGGGTTTTTGTGCGGGTCTTGAACTTCTTCGTCCTCGGGGAGCTGCTCCAGGATCTCAAAAGAGTTCTTAGTGGCAATGTTTTGCCTGTTCGTCACTGTCTACTTCCTTGGTGGGTTCCTTCTTTTTGATGCTACTGCGGTGAAGCCATCTTTCTGATGGGTTTCGTTTTCTTTCACGGTTTGCTTGAGGATGGGGCAGTCTCTATAGAGATGGCCATGCTCATGACATCTTCTGCATCTAAATGGTATATGCTCATAGTCCAGGGTTTGTAACCAGTCCTCATCCTGGTATTCTAGGGTTACCGCCCCAAGCAGTGCTTTGGATATGTTCATGTAAACACATATTCTGGCGTATGAGGTGTATTTTCGCTGCCTCGTGGATTCTGAATCCTTCACATATTGTCCTAGGGTATTCCCGATGCCCATAAGGATCTCTTCTAACCAGAAATCCTATGGGAGTGAGTACAGGCGTATCCATACAAGGGCCATGGTGAAGTCTTCTTTGTCCGGGCTGAATCTTTCTGTCCAAAAGCGGAGAAACAACCCTGCCGAGTTGAAGAAGTAAGGCCCATTTTCAAAGATTCGGTCTTTGTCTTCTATGTTGTATAGAATGATGGTGAAGAAACCCTTGGAGCTGAGTTGGAGCTCGTAGTCCCCCTTGGGATTCCACCAGTGCTTGATCCATTTGTATAGGTCTCTTTCTGCTGGCCAAAGCCCTAGAAATTTTCCAATGAGGGCATGCTCTCTCATAAATTGCATATGTTCTCCAACCCGGGTTGAACTAATGAGGTATTTTGGTGGCTTCTCCATTTGTGGTATGCATTGGCCTGGTTCCCAGCTTCTCGACGGCCTTGGTTGAGAGGTTCCTTCTTCTGTTTCCATTTCCGCTCTGAGATTCTTCTCTTTGGCTAGGATCTGATCCCTGAGCTGCGACGGTGGCTCGAATGTGGGTCGCATTATTCTTGCTCCTGGTTTGTCATTGGCCGCTACATTGCGGTAAGAGGGGGGTTCCCCCCCCTCTTCTGTTGTCATACCCTTGTGGCAGTGAAGGCCGAGTGCGGGGCTGTCGCGCTAGTGAGGTTGTACGGGGGGAGTCTGTGCTTGGAGTCCAGCGATCGATCTTGCGAAGCGGCTAGGGTTTTGCAGAGCGTTTTCTACCATCCCCTCTAGTCCCGATTGCTGGGGAATTGTTATTTTTAGTACATTACATAGCAATTTAAATTCCAATTTTTTTTATCATAATCCATGTTAACATTTGGAATTATTTTAGTGAAATGTATTTATGTTGATTTCATATTTGTATCTAGCTATTTTTTCTTATCATTTTTTTTTTCAAATATCATATTGTTTGATTAGTCATCTACAATTCTAAAAATTTGTATATCAAGGCATAAATAACAACATTTTTGAAGATTCATTACATAATATTGTGCAAGGGATAGATGGAATAAGATGGGTAAAATCAAGTATAAGTGTGTTTGGAATAGAAATGTATCTTCATTTTAAAAATATTTAATACAATTTACAAAGTTTGTTGTTCCATGAATCTACATTATCAAATTTGACTAAATATCTATTTGATTTTGATATAATATGATATTTTATAAATAAACGTTTTTAAGACTTATAATTTTGGATTTATTGTTTTCTTTATTAAAAATAAATTTAATTGAAAATGTAATATTTTACTTAACACTTATTTCATATTTTTATAAAGTGTGTATTTAATTTATTATTTTCAATTGAAAAATAATTTTTTTAAAAAACTTTTCATAGTGAAAGTAATACATGAGTATGAATATGTACCCTTCTCATTGAACTAGATACCCTTCAAATTTGATCACTGTCAATATCTGATCGGTTTGTTGATCGGTTTGTTTCGGACGAAATTTATTTATTGAAGAAGGAATTGTCCCACGACGCAGATATGAAGAGTTTGGAGACTGTTATGAATAGTGAAGGAGAGATATAAATCTTTGTTTGCTCGATGCACCTTTTTTTCAAATGAAGCACGCCCACTCAGTTCACATTTCAAATTTTAAAATGATGGACATCATCAGATGGGATGAAGGGCCCTGGGGCATAAGGATTAGTACAAAAGGTTTGTTAGAGATAGGGTTTGACAAGTAATATGAATGTAGTAAAAAGGTTTTTTTTAATATATGTAATAGCTTTTTTTATACCTATTTTGTATGTTATATTGTAATTAAGCCGACGTATACTTATTGGAGATGGACACAATTAATCACTTTTTAATCTAAAATTCTAATATGATGGTTAACAATTGAAGATGTTGGCATATTCTTAGTCGTCCTCCCAAATCAATGAATGTGATTTACTCTTCTTACTTTTTAACATTTACCTAATCATATTAAGAAATTACTATACCACCATATGATTGCCATGTTTAACTGATTAACTTTTGGAATTACCATCAGCTCTATATCCGTGAGTTTCAGTTGTCCGAGAAGAAGTTTTGGCATCGCCTTTTGACGTTCACCAGCCACTTTGCGGCTATGCTAGTTATTTTTAGTCAAAAGTTTTTTATTTTCAATTAGTTGAAAAAGTTTTTGACTTTTAATTGATATATTTATTTATAAAGTTTAACATTAAATTTTAAAAATAATTATTTTATTTGTATTATAAAATTATTTATTTATTATTGTATTGATTTTTTTTAAATTTAATCGGTATTATAAAATTATTTTTTTATTCTTGTATTGATTGAAAACATTAAAACTATAATTTTTTTTTAATGTGGTTTTGATACTTTTGTCATATAAAAAAACAAAACAAAAACATAAAAATACCATATGTTCTTTCATTATTATTACCAATTTCCTTTCAAATAATATTAAATATTGTAAAAAATAAAACATAAATCAATACAAATTCATTTAATCCTATATAAATTTAATTTAATTCTAATTTTGTTCCTCGAGCATACTAATACTATAGCGATCAATAACCAGCCTGATGTGTAAAGACCACCTAAGGCAACATTCAACAGGCTAATTCTCACACTACACTTAATTAAAATAGAACTTCTATAATTAATGCACCTTCTCAACTAATTTTGTATCTAACGTTCAAATTTAATGGGACATGCCCAATAGCTTCACCTTTGGTTAACACACGTGGTCAAGCCTGTAGGCAATCACCTGGCAATGCAAACACAATATCATGCATTTAATACAAATGAAATACTTTTTTTTTCCACAAGAAAAAATACTCTTTATATTCAAAAGGATATAAATATATACAAAGACTTGCTCCACAAAAAGAGCCGCAAGATGAACACAGTTGGAGGATCGATATAGAATCGACAAAACAGGCAAAACCAAAGCCTCAAATCCACTTGGGGATAAGCTATCTGGACATAAGATAGGCAACAAGAGGCAACCCAAAGAGGCAGAAATCATAAATTGATTTTGATGGTAGGCCCTTCATTACCATCCTCCCACTTTGTGAAGTAAAAATGGTCTGGGGACAAATACAAGGCTTTTTTAGAGAGTGTATCGGCCTCACTATTTCCTCTCTAAAGATGTGAGTGACAGAGAGTTTTCTAAAACAGTGTGATGTTGCTTTGGTTCTCTCTTTCCAACTTTTGAGAGCCGCCACCTTGAAGTTGGCTTGTCCCCTTAGCCAGTCAACAATAATTTTGGAGTCTCCCAGGAGAAGAAGCTCGTCAATGTGCAGTCGTCTTGCCAGGTTGAGAGACGCCCAAGCCCCCATCAGTTATGCCTTCATGTTTGTTCCTTTTCCATAGTTTAAAATCCAACGATAGCACGTGTGAGTGTTAAGCATGATTTTACCTCCCGCTCCACAGAGAGAACCATTTTGTTGAGAGGCTCCGTCAAACCAAGCGACAGCCCTGTCAAGAGGAACAACGAAATGGTGTCGGCGCTGTGGTATAATCGATGGCTGAGTCTGTTGAAGATCTGCCTTAATTAAAATGGTGTTAGCCACATGTTGCGCAGAAGGAGACTTCCCATCGAAGAGAGCGGAGTTCCTGGTCTTCCAGACCTGCCAAATGAGGTAGGCTGACAACAGAGCAAGTTTTTTATTTACACTGATCCAATGCCGATAACATTCGAGCACATAGGATCCAGACCACGTTGAGTAGAACAGAAGCGATGGATCGAGAAACTGCCACACTGATCGAATGAATGAGCAAGAGATGAATAAGTGTGATGTGGTCTCGCTCTGTTGATTGCAGAGGTAGCAGCGACTAGGCCCCTCCCAGCCACGGGCCTGTAGGTTCGTCCACACCAAAATTCTATTCTCGAATAGTAACTAGAAGAAGAGCTTTAGTTTGACTGGGCAATCAACCTTCCAAATCTCATGGCGTTCGCTAGAATTGTCTTGTGACCAGTAAAAACTTGCAAGCGCAAGATAAACATTTTTTGTCGTGAGGGAGCCTGACTGGTCCCCTCCAGTCCACAGAAGGGTATCTGGTCTGTCTTGTAAACGGATGCCCGCATCCTTCAGCGACTGTGTGTATCCAGCCCATTCTCTAAGTAAGTTAGAATCCAGTTGTAGTTCCTCGCCGCTGAGCCAGTGGTCGCCGAGAAGTCCTCCATTGGACAGAGAAATGAATTGGTGTAAGAAATATAAATTTTTGCTATGTAAGTGCGCCAACAGAGATGATGAGAGCAGGGCGTGTCTATCTAGGCCTAAAATGCAGTCTCTTCCCACTTCTATCAGATGTCCAGTTCCTGGGTTCCACGATATCCAATGGAGTATGATCGGTAGGGACAAAGAGAGGTGTTTCCAAGTTAGAGAGCCTCTAGTGGGACGATCCGACGCCGATCTAATCCATATGTGTACCGGAAGAGTTGGAAAATACTTTTCTTTGATTACCAAGCTACAGAGGTCGGGTTTCATAAGAATTCTACAGAAAGTGTTGGCCGAGAGTGCCCGGTAGAAGAAAGGCAAGTGCCTAAGGCCCCAACCCCCCATTGATTTTGGTTTTGATATAGACTCCCAGCTACATAGGTGATAGCCCTTGTGATTTTTACTACCGATCCAGAGAAAAGAGAAGATGAGTTGACGAAGAGTCTTCAGAATCGAAGCCGGGATGTGTGCTAACGCCATCCAATATACCGGGAGGCTTTCCAATACAGATTTTATTAGAACGAATCTTCCTCCTAATGAGAGCAGTCTGTTGCACCAATGATGGATCTTTCTATTAAATTTGTCGAATAGACAGTGCCAATCTTTGCTAGAGTATCTGGAGGATTTTAAGAAGAAACCAAGGTACGAAAAACCCCTCTCTAGCTCGTGTGCTTCCATGCCGAACAGTGTTGTTATAGCAGATAGAAAAGTCTCCTATGTATTCGAGACAAGGAAGATAGATTTTTGTATATTGATCTCGAGGCCGAAGGCTGAGCAGAAGTTATTAAGGATGGAGTTTATCAGCGACCATTCAACAAGGTCGGCTGACGTCAGGATCAACACGCCATCAACAAAAAGTAAATGTAGGATATGTAACTGTCCTGAAATTTTTATACCAGTTAGGTGTCCCTCCGCTTGATTGATTTTTAGCAAGATGCTGAGCCCTTCTAGGACAAAGATGAAAAGTAGAGGTGAGAGAGGGCACCCTTGTCGAAGTCCTCTCTCGCAGTGGAAAGATCGGGTAGCTTCCCCATTAATCAGAATAGCTAGGGAGGCCGATGATATGCAGCCCAAAATCTAGTTGGTGATGATTAGACCGAAGCCACACTGTATAAGAACGAGATGAAGAAAGTTCCAGTTGATGCAGTCAAAGGCCTTTTTTAGGTCCAGCTTTAGAAGAGTGGCCTGTTGTTTTTTAGTCTTTAAACTGTGAATACATTCATGTGCGACTCCAACAACGTCGAGAATTTGTCTTCCTTTTAGGAAGCCAAGTTGTTCATCGGAAAATGCCATGGACAGATAGGGTCGAATTCTTCTGGCTATAATCTTGGAGATAAGTTTGTAGCACAGGTTACAGAGGGAGATAGGGTGAAAATCTTGAAAATGTTGGGGCAGATTAGACTTTGGAATCAGGACAACAAAGGTTCTGTTGAGCTGTGAGTTCACCACTCCTCTAATTCTAGTATCCTCCACGGCATCCAGGAGATCCTGAAACATAAGATCAAAAAAATGCAGGTATAGTTCAACAGACCAACCGTCTGGTCCAGGGCTCTTTTCTTTTTTGAAACCCTTAAGCACCATAAACAACTCCTCCTTTGTACAGGGCGCTTCTAAGGCTGTGGCTTCCTCAGTGGTGACCATCTTGAGAAAGAGACTGGCTAACTCGACTTGTGCAGCAAGATGTGGAGCCAAGGTAACCTTGAAAAAAGACTTAAAATGTTTATAGGCAACAGATTTG
This sequence comes from Picea engelmannii, assembly GCA_009831015.1. NCBI lineage: Eukaryota > Viridiplantae > Streptophyta > Pinopsida > Pinales > Pinaceae > Picea > Picea engelmannii. The sequence continues at coordinate 324,775 of ML785292.1, read as the reverse complement.
ATACCATCCTGTGAATGGTGTAGCACACCGTCTTCATCCTCAATGTCCCATAGATGCTTTTTGGATCTCCGAGCGCTGGCAAAACTGTGAAAAAAACGAGTATTTTTGTCTCCACTAGCGAGCCAAAGCATCCTACTTTTCAAACGCCATCTCTCTTCATCTGCACGGAGGTGGGCATTACGCGCTTCCTCAAGGCCGAGAATTTTAGAATCAATGTCCAGATTGTTTGCATCCTGATGCTTGAGGTGAAGTAGGAAGTCCAACTTCTGTTGTATTATGAGAAGGTCGGCATGTTCTGAAATCTTTTTCTCTTTTAACCAGAGTATAGTACGAGTTTTTAAGCTGGAGAGCTTAACAGTGAGATTTCCTTGAGGGTCGCCCGGTGTCAAAAGGGAAGAATCTTCCCACACCGATCTGACAAGGTTGTTGAAAGAATCCTCTCTCAGCCATTGTGGATTGAATTTGAAAGGCTGTCCAGCGCCAAAACGCCCCGCGCCCAACTGTAAGAAAATGGAAGCATGATCAGAGAGGAATGGGAGATTTACCCAAGATTGGTAACTGCAGGAAGGAAAAAGCAGATCCTCAGCAATTAGAAAACGATCTAATCTTTTGGCGATACTAGCTGTGCCCTGTCTCCCATTTCTCCAAGTGGGTAGAAGCTTCGCTGGCTTCAGATCGACTAAGGCATTTTTGTAAAAGATGTGGTTAAAAAAACCAAGGAGAGGGTTGATCTACGCCCTATCGCCCCATAATTCCTCGGGGCTGGTGGTTAGATTGAGATCACCAGCCAGGATGAGGTTCTTAGCAGCCAATAGCTCGAGGTCATCAAGACGTTGCCAGAAGACTTCACGGTCAGCACAAGGACTGTATAAATTGAGCAGGTTGATATCGACCTTTAGCTCAAAACAGGACCCGGAAAGTAGGATCCCTCCTGGACTGAGCATCGGAAAGAAATCAAAAAGAGAGGGGTCCCACGAGGCCAGAAGGCCTCCTGAGTTCCCAACCGAGCTTGCAGCGCAGGTCATCCAAGTTGGTCGGAGCAAGTGCATGAAATCCCTTGCAGTAGAAGCATCCACTAGAGTTTCTTGAAGAAAGATGACTGTCGGCTTAGAAAGATCCAGAAGTCTGCGCATGGAGGCGAGTTTCAGGGGCCCTCCAACCCCTCTAATGTTGAGGGACAGAAGTATCATGACTTACCTCGAGCAAGGGATTTTAATCCTCTAAGCGCCCCTTGATTTATAGCAGAAACAAATGTGCCCGATGTCGCTGGTCCAGCCTGTGTTTTTTTGCGAGCACTGCGGGTTTTTAAAGGCGAGAGTTCCAGCCCAATACCTCTCGACCAAGAGGGATCCGGTCCAGGTAAAAGTTTTGTGGAAGATGAAGAAGGTCGGTCAGATGGAGAAGGTGTGGGTTGATAAAGAGATTTCCCATGGTAGGTATGGATGGGTAGCGACTCATAGGGGAGAGGAGGGGCAGGGGTATCAATTGTAAACATGGTATCTAGTTGGAGGACCGATTGGGTCGGCTCAGAGAATCCAGGTAGAGAGGACGGTCCAGGCGTATCCTCTAATATAGTAGATGTTTGGTCGCTCGATGGAGTCGTTGGTATCAAACAAAGTGGTGTTTGTGTCGGTAGTTGGGTGTGGTCAACTGCAACTTGTTCGGAAGGTGTTGGCAGGGGGGTAGGTAAAAGAGGTGGTGGGTCGGGCTGAGCTGGAAGGGAGTCCGAGGAATCATCAAACAAGAATTTGTCGGCCTGTTCAGTTATGAAAAGTCTATCCCAGGAAGTGAAGGTATTATAGAGAGAAGGACAAAAATGATGAATCTTACCAATAACAGAATCATCAGGTGGAAGGGTATCCCTCCAGGGAAAAGATGCCTCCTTCACATGCTGGCTGGGAGATGAGATATATCCATCAAAAGTAGAATCCTCCTTTGGCTCCAAAGAAAGAATAGGAGGTGGGAACTTATAGCAGTCTTTCCTCAAGTGACCAGTTTGGCGACAGTAGGAGCAACGAAATGGGATGCCTAAGTAATCAAGTCTCTGAGATATCAATTGACTGCGCCAATCAATCTCCAATATTTCAGGTAGTCCAACCTGTATATCAATTTCCACGTAGATCCTCCCCATCCTTCTTTCCGACACCGAAAGGGTGGTGGGATCCACTCTTAGAAAACGACCTATGGAGGCCCCTATCAGTTCGATCGCTTGCTGGTTCCAGAGTTGTAAAGGGAGACCAGGTAGTAGAACCCATGAGTGTCGAAGGCTAAAGAACTCCGAGGATGGATTAAATCCCAGTCTCCATCTTTTGAGCATAAGGCTACCTTCATCGAAGGCCCAGAATCTCTCCAAGATGTGGACCGTGTCCTCTGGTTTTCGGAAGATGAATCCCAGCCAGCCTTGTTGCAGCAAAAGTGTCTGTGGTATGTAACCAAGCAGCGGTTTCCAATGGTCAGTAATCCAGGCATCCAAGTTTTGTTTGCATTTCTCCTTGTAAGCTAGCCTCCCTACTAAAGCGCAGAGGGATAGGTTGCATGCATCAGTTAGTCCTACGTCCATTCCGAGAGTGAGCTTGGGATGTTTAAGTTTAGGCTTCCAAACTTTCTGCATGCGTTTGTGAATGCCTTTTTTTATAGGAGTTTGACCTGGGAGAGATCGACTCCCACCAAGTTCACATTCTTGCAGATTAGATCTGTCAACACCCTTATTCCGCTTGTCCAGAAGGCAGGCTCCACCAACTGTAGCATGTGCAGTGGATCCAGAAATGTTTGGAGAGCTAGGCCGGGAAAACAGATTTGTATATGTGGGTGGGTGCGTGGATCCAGGGATCAGGTTGGATGGTGTGACTGACCGCTTAGTATTTCGAAAATGTGTAGAGCAAAGGTCATCGATCGAAGCTAGGATTATCGGGTGGTCCCATGGGTCACCCATGTCCCCTGTAGAGGGGTCCATGTCTTTGGCTCCCCTCTGGAAGCTTTTAGAGCGTCAGATCTGTGGCTTGTGAGATGTGAACCGACAGGGGAAGATGCGAAAGGGACCCCAAAACTAGAAGGCCAGTCAGTTGGGAGTCAGATCGGTCAGCAGGAGAAAAACGAGAGCGTATGATAAGGAGGAGGACGGGACCAGATCGTCACATGTTGGGGTCAGTGGCTACAGAAATGGCCAGGAAAGAAAACAAAAGTCTAGGAAACCTCAAAATAAGACAGAGCAAAAGACGAAACTTAAGGTCAGACCTGGGAAAGAGCGCAGGTAACCAAAGTGACACAGTTGAGACCGCCTAAAGAAGTTTCCAATGTAGGATAGTGAAACAAACGTGTCTCCGAGCCCCCGAATAAAGAAACGGTTTCAGAAAACTGACCCAAACCTGTCGGTATACCCAGACAATGGTATGATGGTGAAGGAATCTCGCCCAGATCGATGTATGGGACACATCCAGTTATCGTTAATGGCGCAAAGGGTGCCAAGCATCGATGCAACTGTCATGGCGCCAAAAACCAGTAGGTTCCAGATTCAAAAAATCGCCATTGCCGCCCGCTCCGCTCCATTCCCGCTGTCTTAGGTCATCTTTTGCTCCTCTTGCCCATGATTCCTATCAAGGGTTTAATTTTTTTCCCACAAGTCGAAATATGTTTATAACAACTTGCTTTATGTTTTAAGGCATGAAAAAGTTTATAGCGGAAACGAGTTTATAATAGCTTGTTTTATTTATATATATTTTTAAAAAGTTTATAATATTCAAAATTATTGTTTAGTTTATAATATCAAGTTATTTTTTTTTTGTCTTTTTATATTTGTTTTTTTTTAAATGTTTCCAGACAAATGGTAAAGTAAAGAATAATTTTATCTCACATAACTTACCGGACTCCAGGGTTATGGATATGTAAGGATTTATATCCAGAAGTATACCTTTTGAATCTTTCATATACTTTTATACAGTGTTATGTATCTTTTTCTTGAATACAATTATGGTTAAGAAAATGTTAAAAAATATATTTAGTAATATAATTGAACAAATGTTTTATTGAAAAAATTAAGTTTTTTTGTTTGTAAAAAAAAATTTAATTTTTTTAATTAAAATAATTTTAATTTATACTCAAATTAAAAATAATAATAATAAATATAAATTAAAAAAAATACTATATAAAAATTCAACATTATAACATACTTAAATTATTAACTTAATATTTTTAAAATAAATTTTTACATGAACCAAAATATAAATAAAACCCAAAATAAAATATACTATTATAAAATCATATTAAACTTTATTTTCTTTTAAATTATGTACAAATAATACATTATTACAAATTACTTTAACTTTTTTCTTTGGACTATAATGTATAAGCAACTACAATGCTATTTTCACTTTCAATCATGTTAATTGGATGGTATTTTTTTTTCCATTATATTAACTGGATGGTAATTTTTTTTTTCAAAAGATGTTAATTTGGTGAATTGAAATAATATACTTTTTCTATACAATAGTGTGCCTTATGTTAAGGGCCGGTGTAAAGTTTAAATGCAATAGTATACCTTTTCCATAGTGTTAATGGGTT
>ML785292.1:306974-318192 GCA_009831015.1 Picea engelmannii | reverse complement strand
TCGTGGTCTCTTTTTCTGCACATCCCCTCTCAGCAGTTCTGTAATATAAATTCATAATGTTATTTACATTTTCATCATGCTTTAGCATGGTAATTCCTGTATTAGGATTAATTACAAATTTGGGGGAAACAGGGTGTTACATATTCCCTCATCATGTCTCCCACTTCCCTTCTACCCTTCACCACCACACACCTGTCCTCCACATTCCAGGTGTCATGTCCCTTTTTCCTTCGCCCCTCTTATCTCCCAACACCTGTACCCCCGTGCTCCATGCCACTTCTACCTGTTTCCTATCCATATTGCTGTGGAACTTCTCATCCGGTGTCATAGCCCCACTTCTCTACCACCTGGTGCTTCCACCTCAGCACCCCTCATCTCATCTTCACATTGTCGGTGCCACCACTCTCCCCGTCAGATCCTCTCCCACGTTTGCAGGCCGGGCCCCCTTGTAGTAGTCTAGCGAAGCAACAACGGACAAGGAAAGGCTACCACGTTGTCCAAGCACAAAATTGACCGGGCCTTACCTAATACCGAGAAAGTAATTATTAGGGTGGTTGACAATGGTTGAATGTCGTCCCCTATAGCCCGTTGGTCACGATAACTTTCACATATGGCCAGAATCAACGCGACGAGACAGACGCAATGGAACTGGTTCCGTCTGATTCCAAGAACTTTTATTTTTGAGCATTTTTCTTGACTAGAGGATTCTCTTGGATCAACAAGGGGCATCCTCTAAGATAGGGATGCTCTGGTGGGTAATGTAGGGTGTAAAAACCCAGAAAATTGCCTAGAAAAGTGTAGAATTAAGGAGATGGGATAGCTAGGTTCAGAAAGAGGTGTAAGAGGAAAAAAGAGACAAAAGTAAATCTCAAAAAACTAATTGATTTGAAGACTATAAACCAATAAAAACAAAGTGTTTTCCCCAACATAATCGCCAAAAACTGTGGTGAGAAAATCCCCCCTGCGGACAAGTGGAAGCCCCTCAACTGGGTTTCTTTCACTTGTGACAGTGAAAACAAATAGTTCTTTATATTTTAATCTTCTTGTAATATGTTCTTGTCTTATAGGTCAAAAGGAGAGGGATAAAGGATTTGTGTACCTATATCTCTAGGTTGTCCCTACAACCTTTAGCAATTGAGCTCCAAATCTGAGTGCTTTCCCGCGAACTTAACCTATAAAAATAATCAATTCCTCTTCCTACTCTTATCCAATGTTAGATAACAACAATCCTATCTAAAAAACAAGGATGGATACACCAACCAAGAGCTGAACAAAGTGGATATGATAAATAGGCCAATTTATCATTAAATTGGAAATATGAAACTTACAACCTGATCTATGTTGCAGTCCATCCAAGTCTACAAAACTCCAGTCCTCAAATACGCACCTTATAAGTAAGAGATTCACCTTGATATCCTTATTCTCAAGATCAAAAAATTGTTATCATATTCTCATTCTCCCCCTTATCACTCTGAATATCCCTAGTTATAAAGGATCAGGAAGGTCTAACCACTTAAAGTAATTAGGAAATTTAGTTGAGGATAAGATGGATAAGGTAAGATTTGTTTAATATTCATGGTATCCTTATGGTTATGACCTCTCTCAATATGGTTGAACCAAATTTGATTGGAAACAAGAAGACCAACCCAAGAATCACCTATATCCTTCTCGAAACAATCCCTAGATCCATGGGATTTTGACTTATCTGGAAGGATGCTCCTCCCAAGAGGCAGACATGGTGTCCTAGACAGAGTGGGGAGGGGAGACTCCTTATTCAAACAAGTCTAGAAAGACAAAGATAAAGGTCGGTTTTCGATCTCCAAATGATGGTTTTTCTCCTCTAACTTCATGAGGGATCATGAAATGTGATTTGTACACAGTGTCAAGGTTGTAATACTTATAGAAGCATGACATTTAGGCCATGACACTAAGTGAGGATAATCCAAAGTAGTTGTGACACTTACAGGGTGAGATGTCACAATCGTGACACTTAACAAAGTGATATGAGACACTTGCGACACTTGGCTAGGTGTGAAAAAATGATGTATAACACCCGGTATAGTTTGGAAGGAGTCGAACATATTAGGAGGCATAGAGTTGATTCCTAGTGATTGGTTTCCACCAGATGATGGAATACCAGAGACTTGTCTCATTTTGACTCTGATGGTTACTAGTATGGAACAACAACAACTAACATGTATTGGGAGTGGTGGACTTCTAATTTGGTGGTGGGATCCAAGAATTCATCTGAGTGATAGATTGATTTAGATCAGGATGATGATCGAAAGATCCATGATGGTGATTGGTTTTCTTTATTTTCGGGGTGTTAGTAGAGGGGAGGTCGAGACTTACTCTATATGGAAGGACATACTTGAGGCCGGTCATATATTTGCAGAATTAGGTTTCACTGAGACACCTTCACAGGGGAGTATCCAAGATAATGGTTTCAGTCCCTCTAGGGAGATCAACTTGGGGTTCCAGGAGAGGAGGATGTAGACTAGGGGCATTGGTTCGATGGTGATGATCATAGTGATGCAACGTCAACATGGTGGTACCTTTCTGGGATTATTTTGGGACCCTGGGATTACATTGTTTGACAATCCAACTACTATTATAGAGGATATCACTGGTATTGAATTTCCAGAGTTTACTTTTGGGAGTCTTAGGAGTGGTTTCTTGGGGTAGTGGTCTTCTAAGGATTTGACTGAGTTTATGGAGCTTATGATTACCTAGCTTATCAGGGGTAGTTAGGTTGATTTTGTATTAGCACCTTACATACCATTACTATGAGCAGAGGGTGCTTCATGACATACAAGCTAGTTTTGGATCCTGGTGACTTTACCATCTATGGGGTTCTTATGTTTGCATGGAGGAAATTTGTAGATGATATGTTGGGAGATTTTCCAGACTTTTCTTTGATGATTATAGCAGGTTGGGGATGTTGGAGTATTAGGGATTTTCCCATTGACAATTGAAGTTTAAGTGTTGTTGATTCCCTATTAGTTTGTGACCACATAAAATTCTCTGTGATATTGATCTTAGAGTTAGTTTAATTGATTTCACTGAGATACATTGGATGGATATGATCCTCGATATTAGGGACGATTATTGAGGCATTACAACTCGTGGATGTAGGTGTGGGGGATACAATTTAGACATGAGGATCATATATTTATGATCAGAGAGGCATAGTGACAACATGATGAGTCCTTTTTTGTGATAGCATGGGACCCTATGATTTTATTGGTTGATAGTTTGACAACTGCTACAGATGGGAGAGCAAGTTGTTACTTTCATAATCCTATTCATATAGCACAGTGGATCGGTTTCCTAGATGGGACAATCTATGAATAGTCTACTGTTTTTTCATAGTATCTAGTTTCTCTACTGATAGGTGGCCTTCAAGGGGGCCCTGGTGTTAGCACATTTTAGGACAATATTGTGGGTAGTATGTGCTCTGCATATTTTATATGGGTTTGGCACCCAGGGATCATGATTAATTTCAATTTGGTTTAGTTTGTTGGCATGATGGCATTGTTTGAGGACAAGCAATATTTGGGAAGGGAGGATTTGTCATGTCCCCATTTTTGGGTTCCCCTATTTGGAAATAGAAATGACTCCCATGGATTGTTAGTAAATAAAAGGGAAGTCAAAAGGGGTCATTTAATGTCACTTAGTTAGGAGATGTTATGTTTTTAAGGTGACATTAGAGAAATAAATAAATTTTAGATTAATAAGTTACTTAACCATTATTAAAGTGGCTTTTAATCTTAAAGTAAAAGTAAAATGGGGATAAGGGTCACATTTGATTTGGTCAAAAAGGGGAGAATTCTAGAAGGCATGGAAAAGAGATAAAAGGAGGGGTAGAGCCTCATTTTAACATGATGATTTGATCTCTCAGTTTGAAAGTGCTCTTGGAGCCATTGTTTCATTAGGGTTTAAAAAAACCCTTCCACCATTTCAGTTTAGTTTCGGTGGTGAAACATCCACCCTAACTAGACAAGAGGGGAATCCATCCAGGATTTCCATAGGTGCTTCAATTATGGGTTTGGTTTCAGATGAAGCTGGAATATCGATTCACACAGAAGATTGTACGAAACTTGTCGGGGGAGGTCGAGCCCAGTTTTTGCAGGTACAAGAGGGTTTTGGGAATATTATCAACGAAATCCTTTCCTTTTGAAGACTATCATCCCGCAAGGCCCCATTAGGAGCCCAACCTTGTCTCGCAAGGACCTTGGCATACTGAAAAATTGTTCCAAGAGGGTTTCGGGAGGTAGACTCATTGGTTGAACGCCAGGGGACCCGCGAGGCCCTGCTTATTTCACAACCTCTTCAAGCGAGGATCTCTTAAAGAGGGCCTGTGGTTATGACATGCCATATGATTAAGATCTATGAGGGTTATAATGGGTTGGAGGGCCATTTGCAGTGCTACAACATATCACAATAGAGTTGGGAGAGCCTTGGAGTAGTTTACATGATATCTTGGCATCATTCCAAGTTTTTTTTTAGTTTGTAGTGTTTTTGAAGCTGCTATAACAACTATTAGACTTCTGTTTTTGTTGTTGTATTTCCTGTCTCCATCCTTAATAAAGGATTCCAATGTTGTAACTTCTTTTGTTTGTGTACTTGGATTGGTAATATGTAATGCATGCAAACTGTTTGTGAAAAATACTTAATTAATTTAAGAACACATGTAATGCAATTATTTGACGAAAGTACACAACTAGAACTACATAATTGACAAAAAACCATTATTTTTCTTGCACATTCCCATTGAGGACATTACACTGGTTGCAAAGCAGGGGGCATGGAAATGACAACCCAATAGCTGAAAACCGATGCACCACCACTCAAGAAAGGAAGTATAGGGTTGATTGAAACTCATTCTTCCACATATGGTTGGTGGGTGGGGAGAGGGAATAACATACAAGAATATCCTTCATTTTTATGGCTCACCTTTCAACCCTAAGAACTTAAAAAAAATATTGTATTGACGTGGTTAAAATATTTCGATGACATTGATTTGTTTTCATGTTCCATCTCAAATAGAATTTTTAAACTAGTGTTGGTGTTTATTAGTGTGATTTCAATCCCTGTAAGCCTCTGCAAAGGAAAATTGGCTCTAAGATATGAAGAAATCAGGTGCTAGGTGCTACAAGCTTCCAATTTTTTTTTTAAATTGCAAAAAAATTATTTTGCTAAAGTTGTTTTTTTGTTTTGGGGTTTACCCTTAATTTTTTTGGTTTTGCATTCATTTTGTTTTGTTAGCTTCTATTTTCTTACAAGTTATGGGGTATTTCATATTTTAATGAAGTATAGGTCATATAGAGGATCTTGAAGAGCTTCAGATTGTGCTCAGCTTGCTACTGATGGTTTAACACCTGACCTGAGCCACACCAACCCTTAACCTGGATGAATTTTTTGTCCCCGCGGGTTTCGAACCGGTGACTTAACATCACAGAATGCCTTAACAACACACTCTGTCACCAAGTGTCCTACACATCAGGGACATCAACTATTTAATATTATTTATCTATAAATTAAATATTTTTCTTTAAATTTATGTTATTAGTACCTTCCCTTCAGGCTGGAGACTATTAGTAATTGATTTTTAGTCTACCTATTAATTTGGCATGAAAACCAATGGCATCTCACTATTTTAACCCAAAGTTTCATACAATTCATATGCTTTAAGTTGAAATTTCATTCACTTTCTCCTAAGTTTTGAGTTTTCACTCTTATTTGGCCTCTTCCTGAGGCAAAGCTAGACAATATCTTAGTCTATCTTTATTTTTCACGTACACATTCAGGTAGTGTTTTTTCCCAACGAAGTAATGCTAGTAATGAGGATAGCATTACTTATTTAAATTAAATGTTTGTTGTAATACATATTTCATGTCCCTTGGTGATCTTCCTTGATATGCAGCTGCCACCACCTACACCAATTTGCAACACCAACATGCAAGCCAACACCACCATGAAAATGTGTTGCTTCTCCATCCTTTAGAAAAACACCTTATGTCTTTATAGACAAAGACCTTATGTCTGTAAATTTGTTCTTGTCTTATATCTTTATAGACAAAGACCTTATGTCTGTAAAGTTGTTCTTGTTTGTTACCTAGGCCTATGTTGTTGTTGGTCGATACCCGGTACATACTAACATGCTTGTTTTGCCTCCATTCATAGGTTATTTCTCTAGGAATTGCTTGTGTATCCTCCCAGACTTTCTCACACATGGAACTTCTGGTGTATCCTCTAGGATTTCTCTCAGACTTCTTTCTAGCACATGTTTGTTAGCTTCAACAAAATGGGAATCCTGCCTTCATCGGTTCAATAGACATTCTGCTAGCTATATGGTAAATTACTAAAATATTCTTAAATTCATTCTGAGGCAGCTTGGAATAGAACAATACCTTTTGTTTTAAAATCAACTAGAATGCTTTCACTGCGAAATAGTTCCAACCCCTCTTCAATACAACCCTGTCATTTCCTGTGCCACGCACCTTTCCTGTTGCCTGACAGCTTTTGAAGCTGTTGACATTCAATGAAACGACTTTCCAAACTGAGCGTGCGTATTTGAAGACTGCATGAAGCCATTTCAATTTCAATACCTTGAAGACTGCATGAAGCCATTTCAATTTCAATACCTTTGACGCAGGAAAATCCAAGGCATGAAATTCCTTATAATTGAAATCAAATCCATAAAAACCCTACAAAAATAGATTAACCCTTAAATCACTTACCCAACATGTCTTCGGCCCTAAAACGAACCGTGGAGAGCCACTTCGAGTAGGAGAAGGGTCCCCATCCCTGCACGCCACCAACTGTGTACATGCACCCTTCAACATAATTGCATTGAATGGCGAACACAAACAGTAGAGCCACTGCAAAAAGGATGCCCGCACTGCTTCTTTCCTTTGTCATTTTTCAGTCCTGATCACACAGCCAAACACAAACACAACTCCAAACAGAGAGAAGAGAAAACTACAAGCAATGTATAAGTCATAGGATGATAGAAATGTAAATATACATGTTAAAATGGTCTCAGAAAATGTGTGCCCTTAAAGAACGCCGATAAAATCTGAGACTGTACAACCAGGGAAAAAGAATACATGAGGGAACGTGCTAGCAACTCTGATCACACACGTATGTATGCATTAAATAAGTATGGTGTGTATATCAAAGTGTATGGCACAACTGCTGTAGAATCCATGAGATTATGAAATAGGATGAATTGCCAATATTTTATCAGTATTATCAAGGCAAACTTGCATGACACTAAGTAATATTTAGCTACTTGCAACGAGTGCCTCGTGAGCCCCATGGCTTCTAGTTTCTTTAATTCTGCGTTGTGAATCCTTGGTGTAAGGCTACCAAGGAGGCCGGAGGTTCGGTGCAGCAGTCAGTCCCTGAAAATTATGAAGGCCCTTTGGTCTCTCGTGAGGTCCAAATCATCCCTAGAAATTATACAGGTCCTTTGGTCTCTCCTAAGGTCCAAATAATGCAGACAACTTCAATGGGTGTACTCTGAATCAGGCCAATGCAAGTTGATGATGGCTAGCAGGTGACGTCCAACAAGCCTAAGTTGTTGCGGATGAAGTGAAGTGTAGAAACCATTGTCATTACTGGAATCTTGAAACCAAGAGATGCTCTATCTTCTAGCTAGTACAACAGACCTACTCTCATTTCAAAATCCATTCTGGAATGAATAAATGCAGAAAGCGAGTCCAGATCATAAAAATAAGATCAATTTACTTTGGACTGATCTTGGCTTTTGAGAAAGAAAAGAATATGGTGAGGCGATAGGTTTGGGTAAGCGTAGCATGGCGAGTTTATTCTATTAGTGTTGGTGGGGATGTTGCATGGAACACACTTGGCATGGGCGATCAAACGTATATTTAAAAACACAAACTCCAATGTTTTTAGAGGCTCTGAGATGGCCGGAGTATATTAAGAACAGATTTTATTTCCATACCATCCGTTCTCAAATAAAATAAAACTTCTTGCAATCTCGACACCTTGAGAAATAAAGTCAAACTTCTTGCAATCTCGACACCTCGACATCATTACCCCACCACAGAGAAGAGGAGGTTATTTTCACTTAATTTAGACATCTTTAAAGCGACAACTAAACGAAATGATTATTAATAAAGCACATCATTTTATTAAACCAACTTATTGATCTCCGAACAAATTACCTGAACAAGTACTGCATCTAGATCACTTATCTTATTATTTAGTTATAGCTTATTATTATTTAAAAATCCTCCCAGCAACATTGAAAACATTGAGGAATCCTGGTTACTATATCATAAAATCCAGTTGGATATCTCTGATGTGACCTATCCGACCTTATAACAAAGAGTGTTTCTGATACCAAACATGGGAATTATAAGAAGTGAAAGAATCATGTCAACTCAGTCAAATCCAAGTTCAACGTAGATATGCGAGTATTATATTTATGAGCTAACCACTCCCCTATTTTGTTCGATAGGGTTTTTGAAACCGGGGAGAACTCTTAAGACGGGAAGAATAAGGGTTCCTTACAACAACAACATGGGTTCCTTACAAGGAGTTAGCGGACTTAGATATGGCATTCTGTCATAGAGAAACTTCATGAAATGGATTTCACCTAGCCACAAAAACAATTTGATCCATAGATGTAGAAAGCGTCGAATGACTTGGTGATGGGTTCATTATCCAAGAGAGATTGAAGGTATGTTAGGGTGTTTGGTTTATAATTGTTATCACAAGATAACAACAGGTCGTTATCTTACACTAACCAATGAAACTAATAACTAACAACTGATAACTAATGTGTCCAAACATCCGAGAATGACTTGGTGATGGGTTCATTATCCAAGCAAGACTGAAGGTATGCTATTGTTATCTTGCTACAAGCAATGACACAATTTCCCTAAAGACAGGGACTTGTTGCTCTGCAACCAGTCTTGTTTATTATGTCCTCCCTATTTTTTTTTTCTTTTTATAAGGTGGGTTAATGAAGGTGGGTGATTCCATTTTCCAATTATTGCATTGTAAGCTCCATAGTCTAGCATTTGATGGTTTTTTAGTCCTTCTATTTGAAGGTTTAATGTTGAATGATATATTTAAAATCTAGTGAAATATGTTTTTTATTTTTAAAACCAATCAAAATTTACAATGGTTTATGCAATATTGTAAACTCTAATAAGTATGTTAACCAACTAGGTTAAGCTTTTGCAAAGTAGTGTCGTGGGCTCTTGATAGGGCATTGTTGTTGTCTTAATTTTCTTTACAAATCATTTATATAAATGGCTATTTTTGTTTCAAGTTGTTAGTTTGATGGTTATTTTTAGTACATTACATAGCAATATAAATTCCAATTTTTTATCATAATCCATGTTAACATTTGGAATTATTTTAATGAAATGTATATGTTAAGATTAAATTATTGTATTTATGTTGATTTCATATTTGTATCTAAAGGTTAATAGTTATTTTTTCTTATCATTTTTTTTTTCAAATATCACACTGTTTGAGTAGTCATCTACAATTCTCAAAATTTGTATATCAAAGCATAAATAACAACATTTTTGAAGATTCATTACATAATATTGTGCAAGGGATAGATGGAATAAGATATGTAAAATCAAGTATAAGTGTGTTTGGAATAGAAATGTATCTTCATTTTAAAAATATTTAATATAATTTATAAAGTTTGTTGTTTCATGAATTTATATTATTAAATTTGACTAAATATTTATTTGATTTTGATATAATGTAATATTTTATAAATAGACGTTTTTAAGACTTATAATTTTGGATTTGTTTTTTTCTTTATTAAAAATAAATTTAATTGAAAATGTAATATTTTACTTAACACATATATATTTTTATGAAGTGTGTATTTAATTTATTATTTTCAATTGAAAAATAATTTCTTTTAAAAACTTTTCATAGTGAAAATAATACATGAGTATGAGTATGAATATGTACCCTTCTTCTTATTGAACTAGATACCCTTCAAATTTGATCACTGTCAATATCTGATCGGTTTGTTTCGGGCAGGAATTGTCCCACGACGCAGATATGAAGAGTTTGGAGACTGCTGTCAACCTGCAAACGTCACGATGAATAGTGAAGGAGAGATCTGCCATATAAATCTCCGTTTGCTCGATGCACCTTTTTATCAAATGAAGCACGCCCTCTCAGTTCACATTTCAAATTTTAAAATGATGGACATCATCAGATGGGATGAAGGGCCCTTTGGCAGAAGGATTAGTACATAAGGTTTGTTAGAAATAGGGTTTGGAGTTTTTCTTTATACATGTAATAGTTTTTTTAATACCTATTTTTATGTTATATTGTAATTATTTTTAGTCAAAAGTTTTTGATTTTCAATTAGTTGAAAAAGTTTTTGACTTTTAAGTGAGAAATTTCTATTTTTATTTACAAAGTTTAACATTAAATTTTAAAAATAATAATTTAATTTGTATTATGAAATTATTTATTTATTATTGTATTGATTGAAAACATTGAAACATAATTTTTTTTATTTGGTTTTGATACTTTTTTCATATTAAAAAAACATAAACATAAACATAAAAATACCATATGTTCTTTCATTATTACTACCAATTTCCTTCTTAGATAATATTAAATATTATAAAAAATAAAACATAAATCAACACAAATTCATTTAATCTTATATTAATTTAATTTAATTCAAATTTTGTGTGAGGCTGATTATTGATCATCCTCACACTACACTTATTATACATGCCGATAGGTATGGTATATAGCTTTGAGTTAGGCTTGACTTTCTAATAATTCATGGTTAATCATAAAATATACACCCTTTTATTTAAAGTTTTAAAAATAATTATTTATTTTAAATTTTAAATCTCATTTATGTGATATCTTATTGGCCAAAAACTTTGAAGTCTTATTGCTGCCTTCACTTCCTCCAATGTAATTGTAATAAATATTTCTTGCTTTTTTATATATATTGTCAAAAAATGGGGGCCCATCTTGTTAAATAAATAACTCTTTCTTTTTTGCATGGATATGCATTTTTTTTTGTTGTTCTCATTTAATGGGTACCTTTTTCCTAGACACATTTAAATAAAATAAAATAATATTTTGTAGGTAGAATTCAAATGGATGACAATTGTACTTTTTCTTTCACAATTATTTGAGTGTTAAAGTTAAAATAAAATAATATAATATTTTGTAC
>ML785292.1:274227-306906 GCA_009831015.1 Picea engelmannii | reverse complement strand
TTTTATTTTTATATTACAAATTTTGAGTGTTAACCTTAAATATAAGTTTGAGCGTTTTACAATGTATAATCTAAATGTTTTATGAAATTGAGTTTTTTTAAGATCATTCAAAATAATGTGAAGGGATATTGGTTATTATACCTGCCACTTGTGGTGGTATATATTATTGGATATGTTATTAATCGTCTATTAGTTGGGGTTTGACCAAAATAGTTTTGAGCATTTTTAAAGGTATAACATTACAATTTGATTTTTTAATTATTTTAAAACATTTTTCTAAATTGTGATTAGTTGTTCAAATACATGTCTTATTGCAGCGACTACGTAAAGATTTTCTTAGTTGTCTTAATACATGTGGATTCAATACAACTATTGTTTTATTTTATTTTACCTGCATAGCGGCAGGTATAAGCTGCCATGCAACCTTGTTTAAAATAAAACTTCTATAATTAATGCACCTCCTCTACTAATTTTGTATGGTACGTTCAAATTTAATGGGACATGCCCAATAGCTTCACCTTTGGTTAACACACGTGGTCAAGCGTGTAGGCAATGCAAACACAATATCATGCATTTAATACAAATGAAATACTTGCCCATGATTCTTATCAAGGGTTTAATTTTTTTCCCACAAGTCTAAATAAGTTTATAACAACTTTTTTTTCCAAGAAAAAATTCCTCAAATTTATAAAGTGTATAAATTCATTTACAATAGCAATTGTTGCGAGCTTATAGCCATCAAAAAACTGCGCCAACAATAGGGACCCAAACAAAACAAGTCAAGCAAGGAGGAAGACTAGACAAACAGATCAAGAGGAAAATCTGCAGCGAAGCTCAAGTAGTCAAAACTTTTTTCAAAAGTTGACCGCAATCTTCAGCCAAAGAGGGACAGTCGTCATCGTTCAAAAATGTTAATGGAGGATATGGGACTATCTATCCCATTTTCACAGTGGAAGACCGAGAGTCTTCCCACCACTCCATTTAGTGCTCTCTTTGAGAGAGCATCCGCCTCCCTGTTGAGTGATCTAGGAATGTGGTGGTAATTGATGTCGGAGAAATGATCGGAGAGATTCCTCGTGAGATGCAACCAGCCCTCGATATGGATAGAGTGGAGCTTGCACTTTTGAGTTATCCAGTCAATAATAACTCTTGAGTCGCCAAGTACGAGTAGATGGTTGATAGACCACATGGCAACAAGAGTGAGGGAGGCCCACAGTCCCAAGAGCTCGGCCTTTGTATTAGTTCCCACCCCACAGTTTAGGAACCACTTGGTGACCCTCGTCGGGTGGTGTTTGAAGATGCCCCCAGCCCCACAAACACAGCCATCCAACTGAGCAACGCCATCGAAACAAACAAGGGTATGTCCAGCCGCCATCTCGATGTTGCATGCTTTTGTAGAGAAGGTCTTAACCGAGGTGGGCTGCCAGTAAAAGGCTGCCAGAATTCTATGAAAAACTCGCCTCACTGAAGGAGGGCGATCTTCAAAAATTGCAAAATTCCTCTCAATCCAGATTTGCCAGCATGCATGAACCGCCAGACACAAAGGGGCCAATTTTTGTGAGGACCACGAGGAAAAGCAATCGGAGATGGTAAGGCCGCTCCACTTAAATGAAAGTGTGAAATGCTTTAATAACTGTCTCCAGAGCTCAGTGGTAAAGGTACAATGAACAAGGAGGTGGTTGGTGTCCTCAGTATTTTGATGGCAGAGTAAGCAAATCCCCGGGCCTTCCCAGCCTCTCCGACGAAGTGCTTCCCAGGAGAGAATTCGCTCCTTTCCAGCTAACCAGATGAAGAGTTTCAGCTTGAGGGGGACTTTCCAATTCCATATCTGAAACATCCAGGAAAAATCGGGACAAATGTTGAGCTGATGCAGGAGGGCGACATAAATGTTTTTGACTGAGATGCGGCCCGTGGCATCCCCCCCAGCCCACAATAAGACATCAGGGCCGTCAGTCAGTGAGACGCCCGCGCTCTTAAGTGCAGAGGTAAACGAATCCCAATCAATGGCATTCTGTCCGCTGAGGGAAAGATCTCCACTCCCCGCCCAGTTATTTGGAAAATGGGACTCGCCATTCGGGGCCCGCACCTGAGCAAGAGACGATATGTTTTTTGACAGTAGCATCGATCTCAGCAAAGGAGAGAGCAGCGAATGCTCACCTAGACTGAGAATTCGGTCCCTGCCGAGAAGAATCTCACAGCCCGCACCCGGCTTCCACCTGAGCCAGTGAAGAATTACTGGCGTAGAGGCAACCAAGCCTTTCCAGAAAGGAGAGGCTCTCTTTAGATTGAAGAAGGTCTTTCTAATCTAGTGATGGAGCGGTAGAGAGCCCAGATACTTGTCCATTAAGATACGGTGCCAAATGCTATCGTGGGAGACAGCACGCCAGAAAGAATTTGCCAGGAGGGCCTCGTTGAAGGTGGAGAGGTTCTTGAGCCCCCATCCCCCTGCCCTCCTGGGCTTTGACAGGATTTGCCAGCTACAGAGATGAAGATGAGGTTTACGATCTGTACCACACCACAGAAAATGGAAAGAAAGCCTTCTAAGAATAATAAGAATCTTATTTGGAATACGCTCTAGTGTCATCCAGAAGACAGCTAGGCTCTTTAGCACTGATTTAACCAGGATCAAGCAACCGCCCAGGGAAAGCCATTTGTTGCACCAAAATCCTATTTTGCGCTCAAAAATATCCACAAGCCAACGCCAATCTCCAGGAGAGGAGGCTCCCAGCTTCAAATGGAATCCCAGATATTTGAAACCCTCATTCAGATTAATAAATGTGAAAGGGATGGAGTTTTTAAGGCTAAGGAGTTCCGCCTCAGATAGTCCCCAGTAATGAACGAAGGATTTGGTATGATTGATGGAAAGTCCAGAGACGGAACTGAAAATTCGGAGCACCTCTTGAATAACTAACCATTCCTCTGGATCAGCTTTTGACAAAAGAAGAACATCGTCCACGAACATAAGATGGACTATCTTGATGAGATTAGTTACCTTAATGCCCAAAATAAGTTGCTCGGAAGTACTTTTGGAGAGGAGAAGGCTGAGACTTTCCATTATCAAGATAAAAAGATAGGGGGAGAGTGGGCATCCTTGGCATAGCCCCCTCCCACTTTTAAAGAAATTTGTAGCCTCCTCGTTGACCAGGACAACAAAACTAGCACTGGAAACACAAGCCAGAATCCAATTATTAAAATTTTCTCCCAAGCCCACCGAGTGAAGAGCTAATCGCAGAAAGTCCCAATCGATGCATTGGAAAGCTTTTTTGAGGTCTAGTTTCAGAATCAACGCCTTTATGTTCTTTTGCTTGATGCTGTGGATGCATTCGTGGGCTGCCCCAATGGCATCCTGGATCCTTCTGCCCTTTAAGAAACCCAGTTGCTCTGCTGAGAGACTCCTACCTAGAAAGGGCTTTATTCTGTTTGAAATGACTTTTGAGACTACCTTATAAATGAGGTTGCACAGGGAAATCGGTCGGTAGTCATCAAAGGAGAGGGGGCTGTCTGCTTTCGGAATCAAGACTAGGAAAGTTGAATTTAGATTACCAGAGATCTTTCCTCTGAAGCGGGTGTCCTCCACCATCTGTAGTAGATCCAAACCAACAAGGTCAAAGAAAAAAATGAAGAATTCCGAAGTCCAGCCATCTGGCCCGGGGCTTCTTTCAGTTTTGAAATTTTGAAGAATGTCTTTAAGCTCAGTCAGATTGACTGGTTTGTAGAGATCCTCGGCTTCAACATCAGTGACTAACTGGGGGAAAAGTCTGGCTGTAGCAACTTTCTCCGGGAGGTTGTGAGTGGAAGTGGCTTTGTAAAGCTGAGAAAAGTGAGCAACAGCCTCTTCCTTGATGGCCTCCTGCCCTTGAATAACATCGACCCCATTGCTATTAATAGTCAGAATGAGCTTTTTGTTTCTGTTATAGCTTGCAAGTTTGTGGAAATAACTTGTGTTAGCATCTCCGCTCTTCAACCAAGTGGCGCGGCTCCTAAGTCGCCAGCAGTTTTCCTCATCACGCAGTAAGGCATTCTGGTTGAATTCGAGCAGCTTTAGATGACTGGACTCTTCCATAGTCAAAGCAGAGATGGCAGAGCCGATGATTAGCTTTGAAATTTCCGTCTCCAAAGAGAGTAAACGGCTCTGTTCAAATGATTTGTGTCTCAGGAACCAAGATTTAGTTTTTGATTTAAGGACCCTTAGCTTCCAAGTGAGTCGGAGCTGGGGGTTCTCTTCGGAAAGAAAAAGAGGATCCGACCAAACCGATTTAACAAGATCAGAGTAGTCAGTCGACTTAAGCCAATCATGATTGAATTTGAAGGGGATCTGTCGGTGTAGTTCGGTGAAACTCAGATGCAGAAAAATAGGGGCATAGTCGGAGAAGTATGGGAACTGCACCCACGATGACGGAAGAACTGGAGAAGACAGTAAATTACCAGCCACAAGGAATCGATCAAGTCTTTTGGCAATTGCATCAGTGCCAATCCTTCCATTCCGCCACGTAGGGGACAGTCTGGACGACCTAACATCAATCAGATTGTGTTGGGCAAATAACGCTCTGTAGTAGTCTTCAGAAGGACCTGGCAGGTAAGATCCTCCCCAGGCTTCATCTGCAGCAAGAATGATATTTAGATCTCCGCCGATGATGATATTTTTGAGTGAAAGAATCCCACTATCTGCCAGCTGAGTCCAGAACGGCTGTCGTTCGGAGCATGGCCCATAGAAATTAAGAATCGCCATCTCCATCTTTGTAGCAATGTGGTTGCCAATTAAAAGTAAACCCCCGCTCGTCAGGAAAGGTCTTGGCTCGAAGAGACTGGGGTCCCAAGCCACCAGCAGTCCCCCAGAAGTTCCTGAAGAATTAACCGCCGAGGAGAACCAGGAAGGACTGAACAGATTTAAGAAGTCTCTGGCTTTTTGTGCTGACGAGAGGGTCTCTTGAAGTAGGATAATGTCGGGCTTTGAACGCTCCAGTAGTCTACGGAAGGAAGCAGCCTTGAGGGTGCCTCCGGTCCCTCGAATATTTAAGGAGAGCACTATCATTTCTTAGAGCGTGCCAAGGCCTTCATTGCTCTAAGGGGCTTACCATCCTGTAAGGGAAGATCTGAAGTAGATAGTTGTGTGCTGAGTGAGTCCTTCTTTTTTCTGGAGCTTCGGGTTTGAAGAGGGGAGAGTTCTGTTCCAATGCCCTGAGACCAAGCATAAGCCTTTCCATCAATACGATGTGGGTTAGAGGGGCCAGCCTCTGCAGAAGGAGTGATGAGTTCCTTGCCTCAATAAACCGGCAACTGTGCAGTGAGTTCCGAGAGAGGGGCACAAGAAGGAGAGGGGTTCAGACCAGAATGGAAAAGTAAATCTGCATCTCCTTCGGATTGACTAAAGCCTGGTAACACCTGTTGGTCAGCTTCTGAATCCAAAGTGTAGGGTGGAGCGCTAGATTGCAATACCGGGTGAGGTGAAGGAAGATAGGATGAGCCAAGGGAGGCACCGGGGGGTTGAGCTTCTATCACATTAGGTGGGAGAGGGCAGTGAAGTGTGGGGGCGATCAGGGTTGGGGAAGAGGAGGGCGCAGCTTGTGGGAAGGAGTAAAATCACTGTTGTGGGAGGAGAGCCAGTGGAAGGAATTAGTGGCTTCCTTCTCAGCTGCAGATAGGGAAAAATAGAGGGACGAACATAATAGTTTCAACTTCTGCAAAGATTGCTCAGTGTGCTCAGGTGATGGAAAGGAGGGTGGGTCTGGAGGAGGATCCAGGTAAGCAAGTGAGGGCTCGGCCTCCATATAGTCAGGAGGATTAAGGTGGAGGTCATCTTCTTCAGGAGAGAAGGTCGAAAGCTTACCAGGACAAGTGCTTTTGAGATGGCCTGTTTCACGACAAAAATTACAACGGAAAGGAATTCCGAGGTAATCCAGCTTTTGAAGAAGCTTACATCCTCTCCAGTCGATTTCCAGGGATTCAGGTAGTCCAGCAGTAACGTCTAGCTCAACCAGTATTCTGCCTATTTTCCTCTCTGGACTATGAAGTGACTGTGTGTCGAGGGTGATAAATTTGCCAAGTGCGTTGCCTATCGCTCTTAAGGCTCCTTCGTTCCAAAGGTGCAGCGGAAGTCCCGGCAAGAGGACCCAAAGGTGTCTTAGCTGGAAATAATCAGTGTCCGGGTTGAAGGCCAATCTCCAGCGCTTGAGCATAAGGCTGCTGCCACCGAAGACCCAAAAGGAAGCGAGTAACAAAGAAGCATCCTCCGGTGACTTACAGTTAAAGCCGAGCCAACCTTTTCTTAGATAGAGGGTCTCCGGAGAATAGCCTAAGAGAGGTAACCAGGTTAACTTGATCCAATCCTCCAGCGACTGAGAGCACAGTTTTTTGTAAGAAATCCGTCCTACCAGAGTGCAGGTGGACATCTTTCACAGATCCTCAAGGCCCACCCCGTCGCCCAGCACCAAACGCGATGTTCTCCTTTTTGCCTTCCACACCTTTCGACTGTGAGGGGCCCTGCGCAAATCAGTGGGTGTGCTAAAAAAGTCCTGGAGGGGGGGTCGATAAACCCTAGCAGCGGGGGGGGACAGGAGGGGCATTGGACGGTGCAATGGCTTCTGACGGAGGGGGAGGGACGAGAGCAGCAGGGGATACAGCGGGGTCAGTGGGAAGAGTGCGTTAGTGGACTGACGGGTTGTAAGGGATATCAATGTAGTTCAGTGTGAGACAGAGGCAATGGCGGTCAATGCTGGGCAAGAAGACAAAAGGGAAGGACCTTTTCAGCACTGGGTGCTTCGAGGAGCTTTGAGAAAAGGTAAAAAAAACTTATGTAGTCAGAACCGAAATAAGCTGGTTGCAACTGCACGGTTGATGGATAGACAGGCCACGGAATACAACGAAAAGTCTGTGCATACGAGGCTCGGGCTGGGGGGATGCGAAAGGAGGGGAGGAGCCCATTGTGTCAGCTTTCAGCGATGGCGAAGGCGACCCAGGATTGTCGGCCATTGAGAACCAGGAGTTTCCCGCTCACTCATTTTCAAAAACAACTTGCTTTATGTTTTAAGGCAGGAAAAAGTTTATAGCGGAAATGAGTTTATAATAGCTTGTTTTATTTATATTTTTTTTTGAAAAACTTTATAATATTTAAAGTTATTGTTTAGTTTATAATATTAAGGGTTTTTTTTTTTTTTTGAAATGTCTCATTGTAAAGTAAGGAATAATTTTATGTAACTTACCGGATTTTAGGGTTATGGATATGTAAGGATTTATATTTGAAAATATACTTTTTGAATTTTTCATATATTCTTATGGATAGTTATGTATTTTTTTCTTGAATACATTTATGGTTAAAAAGATGTAAAAAATATATTTACTAATATAATTGAATAAATTTTTTATTGAAAAAATTTAATTATTTTTTTGTTTATAAGAAAAAATTTAATCTTTTTAATTAAAATGATTTTAATTCATATTTTAAAATAAATATAAAATATAAAATATAAAATTAAAAAAAATACGATATAAAAAATCAACATTATAACATACTTAAATTATTAACTTAATATTTTAAAAATAAATTTTTACATGAACCAAACTATAAATAAAAACCAAAATAGAACATACTATTATGGAATCATATTAAACTTTATTTTCTTTTAAATTATGTACAAATAATACATTATTACAAATTACTAAACTTTTTTCTTTGGACTATAATGTATAAGCAACTTCAATGCTATTTTCACTTTCAATCATGTTAATTGGATGGTATTTTTTTTTCCATTATATTAATTGGATGGTAATTTTTTTTTTCGAAAGATGTTAATTTGGTGAATTGAAATAATATACTCTTTCTATACAATAGTGTGCCTTATGTTAAGGGCCGGTGTAAAGTTTAAATGCAATAGTATACCTTTGCCATAGTGTTAATGGGTTGGTGTAAAGTTTAAATGCAATAGTATACCTTTTCCATAGTGTTAATGAATTGGTAAAAAGTTTAAATGCAATAGTGTACCTTTTCTATACAATAAGCCAATTATGTCAACGTAATAGTGTACTTTATTGTAAAAAGATAGACATGTAAATTGTGTCATAGGTCAATTATGGTAATTCCAGTCATTCTCCTCGACTCAATTATCGTACTCCCGACTCCAGCTGTTGCTCTCCACACAAACTCTCTTGCGTAATTGTTTCAAACACTCCACGATAAAGCCTACATATGCTTATCCACAAATGCGTTCTGTAATTCGCACGAAGTCGGAGAGAAAAAATGGATTCTGAAGATAAGCTGCTTAGGAGTTTAGCTGCACAAGGGAAATGGGTATCAGCTACCACAGCAGGACTGACGATACTAGTTTTGATCATCATCTTCTTTTGCAAACATAGTTTAAAAACGAAGAGAGAAAGCAAGCCAGAGCTACCTCCAGGACCGGTTCCATGGCCCATCATTGGGAATCTCCACTTGTTGGGAGAGCTTCCTCACCGTGCTCTGAAAGACCTTGCGGACACATATGGTCCCATTATGTTTCTGCGGCTCGGCTCYGTCCCTGCCGTTGTGGTTTCTTCTCCTGAGATAGCCAAACTCTTTCTCAAAAYTCATGATCTGMTCTTYGCCRGCAGACCCMAATCAGCGGCAGGGAAGTACTTGTTCTACAACTGCAAAGACTTGGGGTTCGCTCCGTATGGAGATTATTGGAGGSAAATGAGAAAAATATGCGTCTTAGAACTGCTAACTGCCAAGAGAATCGAGTCCTTCCAATCGCTGCGAGAGGAGGAGGTGTCTGCGATGATTCGCTCCATTTGGCAGGAAAGCGAGAAAGGGGTAAAGCCTGTTAATATAAGCAAGGCGCTCTCGTCTTTCACGGCAAATATAATATGCAGAATGGTGATGGGCAGAAAATATTCGACGGACGCGCCCGCTGGCTTTAAAGGGTTCACGGAACTGCTGCGGGAGATGTCACCTTTAGTCGGTGCTTTTTATATAGGAGATTTCATTCCTCGTCTCGAGTGGTTGGATTTGCAGGGTATCAGGAGGCGCATGAATAAAATACACGGAGAATTCGACGCTTTAGCTGAGGGGATTATCAATGAACACATTGAGAGGAGGAACCAAAACGTGCTGGCAAATAACTGTTTTGTAGAGGTTCTGCTCGACATATCAGAGAGTGACAACATAATGAGCAGGAACGACATGAAGGCCCTTCTTCTCGACATGTTGCTTGGTGGAACGGATACGTCGGCAGCTACCCTAGAATGGGCGATGATGGAGACGTTGAGGAATCCTCTTGTTATGAAAACACTGCATGAAGAGCTGGAGTCGGTGGTGGGCAAAGATGGGCGAGCAGTAAAGCCGTATGATCTGCCAAGTTTGGAGTACTTGCAATGCGTGGTGAAGGAGACGCTGAGATTGCATTCCACTGTTCCACTGCTGATTCCCCACGAATCGATGGAGGAGTGCACTGTGGCGGGGTACCGCATTCCTGCTAAAACGAGGCTCTTTGTGAACACGTGGGCTATAGGCAGAGATCCGGTTGTGTGGGGAGATGACGCTTTGGCGTTCAAGCCGGAGAGGTTTATGCAGGGCGGTAGAAATAGAGATATAGATTTAAGAGGTCAGCACTTTGAACTCAGCCCCTTCGGAGCGGGTAGGAGAGGGTGCCCGGGCATGGCGTTGGCTCTTGAAGTAGTCGGCCTCGGACTCGCCCAACTTTTTCATTGCTTCGATTGGAGTTTGGAAAATAGAGATGGAATCCAGGAGGAGCTTAATGTGAGTGAAAATTTTGGGATGACGATGTCACCACGCTTTCCGATCTTTGCTGTTCCAACTCTAAGGTTGCCGGTAAGCCTTTGAACATAAGTATATAGACACTTGATATGTGCTTAGGGATCAGTTGTCATTCATTCTCTTCTTGCTTGTTTAATTAGCAACTATCATTATAAGGGATGTTAGTTTAATTAGCAACTATCATTATAAGGGAGGTTAGCTAATTTCTTAGCTTCAACTATTTGGATATATTAAATTGAATTATATGTTAATTTTAAATAAATGTTTATAATGATCTTGGTTAAGTTATATGAACTTTAAGTGAATGATTCTATTCCTAAGTGATCCTAAGTGATGTAAATATGTTTGCATGGATTTTTAGTATTGAACTCAAAGTTCAAATTTATTTTTATTAATGAATGGTTACTTATGCAATTGTTTGATTATACATTCTATGTAATTATACTCTAAAATGGTTAGGGGTCTCACTAGTACTGAAGAGAAGAAGTGGGCAATATAGTTGATTTGGGAAGAGAGATGGATGATAAAAAATTAGGGTTTTTTATATTGGAAAGATGTATTGGGAGGGGGTTCAACAAAAGGATTTTGGGAGGTATTTATCAATATGTAATGAAATTAGGGGCATTCTATGAATGTGCTATGTCAAGGGTTCACCCAATGAAGACCACTCCTTTTGAAAGGAGCATAGAAGTTGGGTTGTTTAGGAGACCTTATTTTCCTTTGTTAATTGTTGTTCATTAGGTGCCTTAAAGCCAAGATTTTTTTTTTCTAGGTTATTCCATAAGATATGCAATGCCTAATGAGAGTGTTTAGTTGCAAAAAAATTGATTGAATCTAAGAGCAATTGAGTTGGGTAAGTGATAGGTGAATCTATAGTCAATCTGGTTAGCCTTTGTGGCCTTATTACTTAGCTTGGGGATGACAAGTATTGCATTGCATAAGTTATGGAAGTTAACTTTGTTATATTATTTATTTACATATTTTTACTAATTCCGATGAAGCTTTTATTATGAATAAATGGAAATGAAATCCCTAAATTATATGACTTGATGCAAGTTAATTTTTGTTATATTATTTATTTACATACATTTACCAATTCTGATGAAATTTTAATAGGTTTAAATTTATATTGAAATTTTGGAATTGAAATAGCATTAATTTTTGAGTTGGGTAATTTTTTTAAAAGGATTTTATATGCTATCTTTGTAAATTTATAATAAGAACTAATATTAACTAACCATAGTAATTAAAACCACTTTCATAACATGCACTACTATAGTAACTAAAGCCACTGCCATAACATACATTTAACATTAGAAGAAGTTGCATTATTGCCTAAGTTAGCATTAATAGTTTGAAAGTTTTAATGAGAACAGTGATGTCTATCTATTAATTTTTATTTTTGTTGAAAAAAATAATGATAAAGGCTAATGTCTAAAAATAACTTTTTTTATAAAAAAAAATATCCAACGAAATTAAATGTTGTATTTGTATATAGAAAAATTGATTTTAATTTATAATATTGTGTAACATAATATCTAATTACATTTACTATGCTAATTAAAAAAGGAAGAAGATGTAAATATCATATTTGATTGCATTTACTGAATTGATTTAAAAGAAGAAGCAACTTTTCAAACTGAGTTAAATAGGAAGAGAAAATGTTATTAAGAACAGAGAATACCTATTATTTTTTAAATATAAAAATAACTTTATAATTTAGTTTATTTTAAATAATTAAAATGTTAAAAAATTTTAAACATTAGGATAAACATAATAACGTACTGAAATATTATCCCAATAAATATCATAATTAACTGTAAACAAGTTTTTTACAACATTAAGCTGTAAACTTGTGAGCCTCAAGGTGGATAATTCTATCGTATTTTATCTCTCCATTTAATATAAATTTGCTAATTTATGATTTTTCAGAAAAATGCATTTATCGTTGTGGAAAATTAAGGGAAGACACAGTACTCATCGTTCTATACATTTTCTGTTAAAATTAGGAGACACAGTTTGTGTTAAAAATTAGTTTCACAGATAAAAAAAAAAATTGTTAAACTAGAAAATTTTGTAATGATTTGCATGTGCGCATTATGCCACCTTGTAGGTAATTCTTCCACCACCTCCTGTACGTATTACGTATTGACCATTTTATTTTCAAATAAAGATACTTCTCAGCTGTAAGTCTATTGTGCATTTGGGGCATCTTATGGGCATGCATCAAAAGTAAAATTTGTCTTTAACCAGGAATGAAAGGCTTTCATCTGAATAGCTGTCAATGTTCAGATTCCACTGTTACGTAAAATGCTGCAGTGTCGCTCTAAGCTGTAGAGTCTGTGAAGCCTCTAGAATGTGTTTGAAGTGCATAGCCTAAGTTTTAATTAAAAAAAATAGTTTGCATTTCTTTTCTTTTTCTTAGTTTCGAGTTGTTTTAATATTAATTGGATTGTTTATATATGTAAAGGTTTTTATTTTAAAATTAATAAAATTTATTATAATTTATTTGTTAAGGAATAATGAGATTGTTTATATATGTAAAGGTTTTTATTTTAAAATTTATGATAATTTATTTGTTAAGGGATAATGAGATAGTTATCATTGTTTACAATTGGTTTATATAGATTAACTTATCATTATTACTTAAATAAAATCAATTTACATAAAATAATTTGTTAATTAAAATACAAATAATTTTAAATAATTTTGTTGAATTCATAACAACAAATTCGAAGACCAATTCCTATCATTTTAATCATTCTTAGAAGATACCTTTACTCATTAGTAGGTTGTGCATGAGAGGAGGGTATTTTGAATAGTTGCATTATGTTATGTATGATGTGTAAATTGATATGGTTATAATGATGGGAGTTGAGTTATGTGAATTTATAAATATCTATGTTTCTAAATGATACTAGAGTAGAATGTTCTAAGTAAATAATCAAACTGAAATTTTGAATTCTTATATGCATCTCCTAAAAGGTTATAGGGTTTACTATGGCAATTAATAATATTGAGAGTGATAACGTGACAAAGAAGTTTTATACTAAGTATTAGTAGTTGAGTAGTTATCAGCAAACAATAATCAGTGTATTGCCTAATATTCAATATTGTAGCATATGATATATACATTGTTAGATATATCCCATGTCGAGATCATCCAACACGTTGGTTATTACTTGCCCTATTAATCAAAGTGAAAATTATTCACTTCACCAAGCACATTATCAATCCAATTGACCAATGATTCAATTGGTAGTGTAACATCTCTTCCTTTACCTTGAATAACACATTATCCTACTACACTAATTACGCCGAAAGGCGTATACCTATTGACAATGGGCACAATTAATCACCTTTTAATCTAAAATTTTAATTTGATGGCTAACAATTGAAGATGCTGGCATTCTTAGTCGTCCTCCCAAATCAATGAAAGTGATTTACTCTTCATAACTTCCTTGTATTTTTTAATGCATCAGTTAACCTGTTTACTTTTTAACATTTACCTAATCATATTAAGAAATTACTGTAGCACTATATGATTGGCAAGTTTAAATGATTAACCTTTGGGATTACCAAGTTTGGATTTGCTCAGCTGTAGGCGGTTTCATTTTCTGAGCATTTCATTTCTAAATTTCCTCAACTATTCTCGTGTTTCATTTTCATTTTCTGGTTGTGGGCACGTTTCATTTTCCAGTTGTCCGCCCATTTCATATTGGATCATCAAATTCCAGTTCTCCGCGCATTTTATCATTCCAGTTACGGGAAGAAGCTTTGGCATCGCCTTTAAGCGTTCATCAACCACGATTTTGAATAACTGTGCTAGTTACAATCAATGCCATCTCCAATAATGTGTCGACTAAGAAGTACAATGATAAACACGAAGTGCTAAGAAGTACAATGATAAACACGAAGTGCTAGCTTAACTAATACCCATAAGGGATCAGATTTATCCTTACAAGAGATTCATGCACCGAACCATGGGCGTCATATTGCCTCTCAACCCTAAATTAACTTGCTTTAATGACTTTTCCACCGAGAAAGATATAAACTCGTTGCAAATACCTCATTTGCATGCTTTGTTTTGTCTTTTTAAAAATTCCTTTTGCTATTTTCACTTTCAGAATTTTAAACACTTGTCTTCAAGGTTCTAAAATGATCTTGAAATAGTTACATTTAATGCTAGGATTAGTCATAAATGATTTTGAAATAGTTACATTAAATTTAGGATAGGTCATATTTGCTTGCCTTTGACGCTTTAGTGCGTGCTTCATATTGATGTGATTGTAAAATTAAGTTCTATCATGTAAGTTTTGATTTATTTTTTGTATTCTAGATGTGATTGTAAAATTAAGTTCTATCATGTAAGTTTTCATTTATTTTTGTATTCTATATGGATTATGTATGCTTCATATTTTGATGTGATTGTAAATGGTTTTAAAGTTGGTATATATTTTGTTAATTTTTATTTTATTTTTTTAAATTATATAAATTTATTAAATTAAAAATATAAAAAAATTAAAAACTAATTAAAATGTGAATATTTAGATTTTATTATATTTCCATAGATAGACCCACTATGATACCCTCCAAGAAAATTAAGAAGATTAAAGGAAACAATGAGTACGTGCTTAACGAATCTCCATAAAGAGACTCACCATGATCCCTCCAAGAAAATCATGAAGATTAAAGGAAATATTGAGTTTGTGCTTAGTCTCCTTGGAGCCAACATCTTCCTTTAAGTCTTTGAAATGAAACGAACCTTAAGACTAAGTCTGAGTTACTTGGTTACTCAAGTTTCTTTCCAGAGTTGTGGCGACCACCTTCCTTTTTGAAATGAGACAAACTTTAAGATGAAGGCCGAGTTAAGGATGAGTTAATCAAGTAACTCAAGTTTCTTTTGTTTAGCTTATTCCCACTTTTATTTTTTAGAGTTCCAGCATTTAATGTTGTCGTTAACTATTAAGGGTGCTTTAATCACCATGTAGGAGTTCAATCATAATTGAAACTTTTGGATGGTTTTAATAATTGAAGTAACAATACATCACAATATGCAAATATGATGGATTATTAATTAGGTCATTGATCATTATATTTCTTCATGTTCCTCCATTGTAAACCAACATTATGACTAGTAAACCAAGGATGAAGGATATCAAACTTGTTGACATACGATTCCTATCTGTTGGATTTGGGCAATCTATAGGATTCGACGATCGGAACACACATTATCATACGACAATGGGACGTCCATGCACATTACAATACGACAATGGGGCGTCCAAGTGATGATTCGATCACGCCTAATGCACGCTTAGGCATCCAAATATGAAATTTAAATTTGTAATGAACACTTTTTCATTCACTCCTTAAGTCTGTCTTTGTCACTCTATCCATTGCTACGTCTTTTATCTGTTGAAGATAAGCTTGATTATCAATTTGTTATAAATGCCCTGCACTCACCAAATCATGGATAGCAGTTTGAGATAAATGTCTTGTAGCCTATTTTGACTTTCACTCCTGACATCTTTTGGACTTCTTTAATATATCTTTGCTAGTCATTAGAAATTTAATGTATGTGTTTTTAGTGGGTAAGATATTTTGCAAATATTTTTTTGTATAAGTAGTGGAAGTTTGTTCATTTTAGACAACATAAGAGAGTAAAATGCATTTTAGTAGAGAAGAAGAAGTGAATGTGCAAATAGAACTGAATGTAATTGAACATTGTTTTCAATATAAATCTGTTTCTTTTCTTGCATATACAACAATCTAAAATACTACATTTCTTCTTAAACAGATTGGTATCAAAGAAGGTTTTAGGAGGTTTTTGGTGTTTATATTTTGTTTTTTTTAGATGGATAGCAGTAACAAAAGGTGGAAGCAAGTACATAGTTTGATAGAAAAAATTATGATATCCGATGCATCAAGATGAAGACCATTTTCTTCTCTCAAGGGTTGTGGGAGATTGTTGAAAATGGCTTCCCTAATCCTACAAACTTGGTAACATTCAATGCACTCACTCACGCTGAGAGCAACACAGTGAAGGAGAATAGGAAGAAGGATGCCAAAGCTCTTTACTTTATAGAAACAAGTATGGGAGTCTCCATTTTCCCAAGGATAGCAACATCTACAAAATTCAAGCAAGCATGGGTGACTTTGGAAAATGCATACTGTTATCACTGAAATTTTGTCTGCAAATGGTTACAAGAATCCAACATCATCAAACAGTTATGAAGTGCACCCATGGCCTTGTTTTATAGCACCTCTTTGAGGTATTGTGCAACCAGCTTGTAGTGTGAAAAGAGGCTAATTAGGGCATTTTTAGGTCTTTGACCAGCCACCCAGTCGGATCTAGTCCAGATTTGAGTGTCAAATCAACTTGGAAGCTAAACCAAAAGTGGGTGGTAGGCCGACCAATCTCATAAATGCATCGTTCTCAGATGTGCGCGGCTTTTAGCGACCACAGTCCCGCATGTGCGCTTTTCCTGTGTTTCTGTTTTGCGCATGTGTGCACGCGCCCTGTGTAGTCATATCGTCCTTGAGAATCAGAAAAAGATTGTAGGACAATTTCATCTCCCTTAAAAAGACTAAAACCTTTAGGAGAGGACAACAACCCCTTTCAGGACTTCTCTTAGTTTATTTTTCAAACACATCTTAACATTGTAACGGGCCCATACATGCCCACATGCTACAAAGATAGGATAGTGTTGAAATTTATTTTCTTAGATTAAAACATTAGGGAAGTTTAAAGGTTTTGTAATGGGCCCATACATGCTCACATGATCACAATCTAGGATAGTTTCAAAGCTTTTCTTAGATTAAATCACAATAGGGAGTTAAAGGAATAGTAAATGATCCACATGTTCACATGCTAGTTTCCTAGGGACTTTTGAATTACGCAAGGTTGTACCAAAGACACTTAGTTAATTAGGTAATCAACACTTGTAAGGACCAAGCGAAGTCCACATGCAACAAGGTGACACCTAATTTATTAAAACATTGACACACTTTCACTCATTCACACACAAAAGTCACTTATCATTCACATAGTTTCTTCTCAAAACGTGGAGGTCAAAAGTAAGTTTCCTCCAGAGGGATTCAAAAACACCCCACTCTTTTCTTGACAAAACTAT
Organism: Picea engelmannii; assembly: GCA_009831015.1. NCBI lineage: Eukaryota > Viridiplantae > Streptophyta > Pinopsida > Pinales > Pinaceae > Picea > Picea engelmannii. Next base: position 290,022 of record ML785292.1, on the reverse strand, counting down.
CCACTCCCATTTCAATTCAACGAGGTTGGTTCACACCCCCAATCTCTCAAACAACTATATCTAAAATTTCTTTAAAAATCACTAAGTTTTCCTCCACAGGAGGTGCTAAAATAAATTTTTTAGTCTAGGTAGGATTTCGGGGATAGGCATCCAAATAACTCTCCGTTATCTGGTTCTCACATTGTCAAAACAATAGAAGTTGTCAAATAGGGAACTGAAAATCCTCCAAGTCAAGTGTCCTAACACCATAAGGCAGGGAGATACCCATGAAGGGTTGAAGGCCGAGGTCCGGTTGTTCTGTGCGTCCCCCCTTGAGGCACCCACCTCTTGGACGGGATCCATCCCGTGACCCATTTCTTAGGCCGAAAATCTAAATGTCGCACTTTGACTGAGGTACCTAGTAACCAAATTTTAGGACATCTACCCAGGTGGCAATTGTGGGCTGCAATTGCACCTTGATCGAATTTTGTGTGGCTATTGGGAAATATCGCCAGCTCTTTCAGGGTATGCCCCCTTTACCCCTCATTATAACTGATTATTTCATCCTTCACTAGTTTCTCTCCCGGTGACTTTAGACCCCACTGTTGAGTACTATTGGAAGGTCCAGTGCTATTCGAGAGGAAGGACGTTACATCTTTTAGGACACGAGCATTTGTTTTCTTTGATTCCCCACGCGGACAAAACCCACTTATCCACATATATACTTCTTTTTCAAAACATTTTATGTATGATGCACTTCTGATTACATTTTTGATTTAGATATATATCGTGTAAAGTTCAAAATTTGCAACAAAGGCTCTTGTTTATTTTCTCTCATCACAATTTACACACATTCACTCAGCTAGTCGGACATCATAGGGGACCTATAGAACCCCCGTCGTTCCAGACGCTTGCTAAACCTCCCTCCTATTCTAGGGGGAGTTACTAGTCTTGCCAACTCATCGACACCACCTTCACACACTCCAATGAGTGCCACTGTCTTAGGATCGGCTTTGCTTGGTTCCACATTACTTGGGTCCACTTACCAAGTCCCTCCGTCCACTCGCTCTCCTCTACACGGAAGTGGGGGGCCAACTTCCTCTCAAGGGGGAAAGTACCAACCCACCTATCCCCCTCAAGGGCCAGGTTCACAAAACACTCACACCATGGCTGGAGCTAATCCTCCCCCCCCCACTACAGATGCCATATTTGGTCCTCTCTTAACATACCAGATCTAAGAAAACTCACAAATGATCCTATACTGCATGACCCCACATGGCCTACGATTCCTACAAAACTTCCTTCAGACATCCCCAAGTTTGAAGGAAAGGCAGGAGATGACCTTGCCAACCATGTCATGAATTTCCACCTATGGTGCTCTTCCAACAACATTATGGATGATTCCACGAGATTACGATTATTTCAACGCACACTCACTCGCCCATCAGTCAAATGGTATGTAGACGAAAAATTGGGGTCCCATGCGACTTTTGAGTCCTTGGCCAAAGCATTTTTGACCTTCTTCCAATTACCAATCCGCCATGACAATGGTCTGGAACTACTCTCTAATTTCAAACAAACCTCAGCCACACATATCGCTAATCACATTCACGAGTGGCGTAGACGACGTAGTTTGTGCAAAGATGAAACCACCAAACAACAGTGTCTTGACTGGTTTCTTAGATCATTTGTCTCTCTCCTCGGTAAAGATGTAGCTTCCACCTTCCCTCAATCAAAAGAAGAAGCCATCAATAAGGCTCAACAATACGACCTCATCTATTCACAATCAGGGTACTTATACACAATACTTTTTGATCTCTCAAAACCCGTGCCATTCGGTCAAGACAAACCTGGGATGTCTCACTCAGTAGACGGATTGATTGGTAATACCACACACCACAGTCCCCAACCCCAACCACCACCAATGTATGGCACACCTCAATATCCCCCGGTATATGGGGGAACCTCTTATTACCCCCCACCCCCTTATCAACAACCATACCTTGTTGTTGTTTCTCCACCCATCAGTGGGCCACCGTCGACACCTCCAATACACCCACCTATCCAAACAAGCTCTGGTACCCCCTCTACCTTAGCTTATACTCTAAGTATTAGCGAAAGCGCCATGCCTTCCTATGTACCTTACGGATCACACCTCCCATAGAATCCATACTTTCCATTCCCTGGTCCTCCACAGCCTATGGCTCCCCCACACCCTCACGCTGGGGTGAATTTTGTTCAACCCTCTCCCGTTCAACAATATCAAAATTTCGAACAGCTGAATATGGAAAATCCGACCCGTCAAATAATGCCAAAAAGAAAGGCAGAAACATGAACAATAACAACCCAGGTCAAGGTGGGAATCAACCCCAACATCACTAACCTACTGGGGGCAACTAGAACCAAGGGAATCAAAACCCCTAGGGGGGAAATAACAACAGGTGTCAAGGGAGAAATACCAATACTATTAAAACCACCTTCCCTTATGCCCTTTACGGTGATTTCGACCATTATACTCATCATTTTCCCCAAATCGTTGATTTTAAACGGTTGAAAGACTCAGGTAGTCTACCACATCTTCCAGCACCACCTGCCCCTCAGCAAGCACCACAACAATACGTGCAACAACCACCCCCAGTTGTGCTGCAGAACCCCATTCCACACCAGGGTGTGATAAACACCCAACAAGACACACAACCTACCCCACCATAGTTGGGACCATATCTCAATCCAAACAATCCCGTAGATCGTACTATCCTCCTCACTAATGAGGAGGATATCCTTCTGCAAACACGTAGTCATCAATACCGTGCACTCGCTAAGTCTCCTCCCATTCCCCTAGAAACAAACCCAGCCCCGATGGGACCCTTGTTGGTAATTCCTCGCCCTAACGCTGAAACACCTCTTCGCATCCCTCGCATCCCATTGAGCAGGAATTCCACAACCCCCAGGCTAGGGCAGCTCATAATTACAGTTTGGTCGACGACTTAGAACAATCCCCAGCTGCCATGTCAGTCTTAGAAGTCCTTCAAACTTGTCCCACTCAACGAAAATCATTATTTTTTGCCTTGGGGGCAATTGACCTTGCGGATACTCAATTCATCACATTTGATCTCGACAGCGGAGAACCTCGCCTTCCCTCTCTAATCACTTTTCAAATCCCAGTAAAAATTTGGAACATTACAGTTCATCGGTGCATCATTGACGAAGGTGCATCCACATGCATTATGTCCAAATCTGTATGGCAGAAACTTGGTTCCCCGGAACTCATACCATCGACCATTACCTTAAGAGCTTATGACAGACGACCATCATCTCCTGAAGGGCTCTTCCAAAATTTCCCCGTAAAACTCGGGGGTAAGACCATTCTCATCGACATTGAAGTTATCGATGCCCCACTCGATTATAATATCCTATTCGGTCGTAGCTACATGTACGTTATGAAGGCAGTTGCCTTTTCCGTCTTTCAAACGATGATGTTCCCCCATAATGGGAAGATCATTACCATTGACCAAGTCTCATATTACGAGCCTAACCCTTCTGCCAACATCGAAAACATTCTCTCTCTCATACACACAAGTCATGATACATACCCACTCATCGAAATGGGTCCTAGAATTTTCAAAGACCCATCCTTGTTAGGAACTTACCATGGTGCACCACCATTACTTCATCCTTCCAATCAAGTATGCGTCATATCATCCAACGAAACTGACATAGAGGATACCCTTCCTCCTAGGGAGGCTTCTATCATATCTGACGTCCCAATAGTCGCAGAACTCCCCCCTCACGAGCTTCCTGTGAACTCGTCAACTCCACCAGTCCACAATTTCACCTCTCCCCAAGGCCATATCCCAGTTTGAGAGACAGTTCCCCAAGCCATTACTCAAATCCCCTTCTTCTACCCTCCACCTGACGTACAAGCTTTCCAAGTAGCCGCAACACTTACCCTCCCTAATATGATGTTAGCAATTCTAGTTTGGTATTTACATCCACCAAAGATGGTCCCTCAACCATCCCTTCCCCCCCAAACGGAAGGAATCCCAATGATGATTCCCATACTCACTCCTACCATACCCTCTACATCCCCACTCACTACTCTCCCTGCCACAGCTGGGGGCAGGCGAAAGAAGAAGGAGCCCACAACTCCACTTCCCCCGTGCGTCCAACCCCCTTGCGCTCTATGTGAGAAAGATGGACACCAAACCAACAACTGCCCATCTCTACCCGAGTTACGGAACATGATTCCACTCAATCAAACACCATCAACGCTCGCCACTGTATCAAGTACTGCCGCTACCGCCCCTCAGTCAAGTAGTAAAGGGCTACGAACCAAATTCGCTTGCGCTATATGTTCAGAATATGGCCATTATACACACCATTGTCCAGCACTGCCACGCTTCCGGTAGACATTAGCCACAATACGCCTAAGCTTCCAGAACAAACCCAATCCAACTACATCATCCCTACCAAAAATTACTAACATCCATTATGTCATGACTTCAGTCAATGAACGTATGAGATGCCCTTGCTCTCTATGTGAATCCTCAGATCATTTTACATACCAATGTCCTATGATCATTGAATACAGGAAACACCAATTGACCCTGATTCAAACCCCGATGCCCCCTACAGAATCGATGGTTGACTTTACCTCATCACTAGAGATTATTCATATCATTTCTCTTGAACCCGAGACATTCCCAATGCCTCTGTGGTTCTTGGATGACTTATCCGAGGATTCACCCCTAAATCCCTCCAATTCTCCCATTCATTTCCCTACGGAGATTTTACATCCAAGTACCATTGGTACTCCTCAGTACTTTGATATTTGGTTTATGTTGAGCGAACCATCGCAATCTCATTGCATTGTTCCCCCTGCTTCTTCATCACCAGGGGACAACCACACAGTGACAGTCACCGATATCACTCTTTTAGACCCCTTGTATTCCCGCCAATTCCACTGTGACAAGGACATACTCGAAGAGTTAAACACCTCCGACTACCCATGGGGTGCGCTACACCATAGAGTGCTCTTCTTTCCACAGGAAGCCTCCACGCCTCCTAACCAACACCCCATATATGCGGTCAAAACCAAGGATTTTATCCCATCAGGGCATATTGACTGGTTCAACAACCCCATCCCCGCCCCTGATGCTTTTGAAGAAGGAAACATGGCCAACATTTCCCCGACCATCAAAATTGACATTTCCATAAAAAATGGAGTCGTCGAGGAAATCACCATTGGCGTCGCTTACACTCCTCAAGAAATCACCACCTATAAAGCCCTCTTCCAAGAATATCGGGCTATTTTTGCCTGATCATACACAGAAATGCCTGGCCTTGATCCCTCTATCATTGAACATCGCATCGACACCTGGCCTGACATTACACCAGTTTGTTAAAAACAATGACCGCTACACCCATCCAAAGCAGCGGCCATCAAAGCCAAGATTGAAAAATTACGCGCGACTGGGTTCATCTACCCCATTGCCTATACATCATGGGTTTCGAACCTTGTACTTATTAACAAAAACCAGGGCACTATCTGTGTCTGCACGGACTTCCACGACCTCAATCACGCAGGTCCCAAAGGCAACTTTCCAACACCTTTCATCGATCAAATTATCGATGACTGCGTTGGCCACAAGGCTCTATCCTTCATGGACGGTTTCTCTGGTTATAATCAAATCCAAATCCACCCAGCTGATCAATACAAAACCACATTCACTACCCCTTGGGGTACTTTTGCATATCGTGTCATGCCTTTTGGCTTAAAGAATGTTGGCGCAACTTTTCAACGGTCTATGACATACATTTTTCACGATTTGTCTCATATCATCCTTGCATACTTGGACGACCTCATAGCTCGATCCAAGAAACACACCCGACATCTTGATGATGTACGTATCATCTTCCAACGATGTCATCAGTACAACATCTGTCTGAACCCCCTCAAGTGCATGTTCTACATCACTGCGAGGCACCTCCTCGGATTCATCATTTCCCAAAGTGGTATTACTGTGGACCCCCTTAAAGTCCAAGCCATCACATAAATTCCACCTCCCTGGAATTTACGTCAACTCCAGAGCTTACAAGGAAAAGCTAACTTTCTACGACGATTTGTCCTAGACTATGCCACTCGAGCACACGGTTTCCTTCGCTTACTACGCCATGACATCCCATTTCACTGGGATGAACATGCCCAAAAAGAATTTGACAATCTTAAAACAACGTAGTCTAACGCCCCTTTAATTAGTTCACCCGACTATAATCGCGACTATATCCTCTACATATCAGCATCAGCTGTCTCAGTAGCAGGAGTTCTCGTTCAAATCGGCGATGACAATCGTGAACATGTCATTTACTACGTGAGTAAAAACCTCTCAGGGCCACCCTTGAAGTGTAAACACGAAGAGAAACTAACCCTTGCAGTTGTCCTCGCAGTCCAGAAACTACATCATTACATTCTCCTTCGCACGACTAAGGTCGTCGTAGATTCCAACCCTATGCAATACTTGCTCAGCCGTTGGCAAATTAATAGAAAATTTTCTCGATGGATCGTTATCCTTCAAGAGTACGATCTTGAATTTTCAACACCCAAGAGCAAGAAAGCTCTCGTCCTCGCTGAACTTGTCATGGCCTTCCCCTCCGATACTACCAGTGCCCCTGTCAATACTGACTTTCCTGATGAACATCTCTTTTATATTACTTCGGATGATCCGTGGTACGGTGACCTCCTCGTCTACCTCCGAACCCAAAAGTTCGGTAAACACCTCTCACGAGATGATCGTCATCGTATTCACCACCAGGCCCCCCACTATCTCCTCATTAGAGATATCTTATATCGGCGAGGGGTCGACACCATACTTCGTCGATGCTTGACTATTAATGACGCCGATAGAATCTTGAACGACTGCCATAGCAGCGCATGTGGGGGCCATCTTTTGGGAATGTCCACTTCTTAGAAAATCATCCGAGCAGGTTATTTTTGGCCTACATTGTTTCACGATTGCATCCATCCCGTGAAGCGATGCGAGAAATGTCAGCTTTATGCCAACAAAGCACGAGCACCACCTGCTCTTCTTCACCCAGTCATTACTGTTGGCCCCTTATGTAAATGGGGCATCGACTTCATGACTTGTAATTCTCCATATAGCAATGGACACAAATACATTGTTGTCACAGTCGATTATTTCACCAAATGGGCTGAAGCTATTCCCACCTTCAACAACACCGCTGACACTGCAGTGCGTTTTTTCTTTAATAACGTCATATCCTGCTTTGGCATACCACTCCAACTAGTTTCTAATCATGGGAAACACTTCGAGAATGAGATTTTCGTCGAACTCTCATCTCTGTTAGGATTCTTCCACGAGTTTGCCTCACCATATTACCCTCAGTCTAATGGACAGGTTGAAGTAGTTAACAAGGTCCTCAAGACCATGTTACAGCGCATGGTTGATAAACATACGACCAATTGGCATCATATGTTATTTTCCGCGCTATGGGCTTACTATACGGCCGTGAAAACGACCACTGGTTTCACACCATTTCATCTAGTCCATGGGGTTAAGGTCACTCTTCCCATCGAGTGCAAAATTCCCACCTTACGCACTACAATAGAGCTATTACCTGACACTGCTCTAATGGAGCAGCACTTGCTGAACTTAGAGTCTCTGGATGAAGATTGTCGATCTTCATTACAGAACAATGAGGCAGCCAAAAAATGGTCAAAGGCCACCTTTGATCGCCATGTCTACCTTCGCTCATTTCATGAAGATGACCTCGTACTTGCTTACGATATCGCTCACGATACCCTTGGTCATGGAAAATTCGAGTCACTATGGCATGGCCCCTACATTATCCAACATTGCCTTACCAAAGACGCATACATCTTGGCCTCTCCCGAAGGCCTCTCTCTCAAAGAACCCGTCAACGAGTTATACTTAAAGAAATTTTACGCCTAAGCATAGCCATTCTACTTTAGGTTATTTCTTTTATAGTGTTTTTAATCTTTTTTCCATCCCTCACGTCTAAACTATCATTTGTGCTATTGACAGATGCTTCCTCAACCAGCCTACCACATCAGTTACGCTGACGGTGCCGGTCGTTGGACACAAAATCTCACTTTGGCAACTTGGACCCTCTATACCCCCTCACATGAAATGCTCCACTCTAGCGGCATATGTTTGGGTTCAGCAACCAACAATCAAGTTGAATACACTGTCGTCATTGGCCTCCTCGTCGATGCCCAACATCATCGTATTCGTCACTTTAGTGTCTTTCTCGACTCTCAACTAATCGTCCTCCAACTCAACAATGTGTACCGCATCCGCGATCCTTGCCTCTTTCGCAAATACTTGCAAGTTAGACTTTTATCTCGACATTTTGATTTTATTACATTTACACATATTCCAAGAGAATTGAATCAAATTACATATAGCTTAGCTAACATTGTGTTAGATTGGCATATATCACATCAAGATACCTCTACACACACATAAACCATCAAGAACCTGTCACAGCATATATATAGATTAGACATCATCCACACATTACAAAACACATGTAAACATCACATAGACCCCAAAATGTATACTCATATATATATAAATCGATCCACAGTACCATCAAAATGTTTACATACAAATATACAAACATCCACAGGCCAGTGAAGCACCTCGGTACAAAATTGGTGCCACTACACCAAAATGGGCTCACCAGCCTATATACACAATACAAAAATAAATAGAGCGATACTCAAGGTGCCTCTAGAGCACCACCTCCTACCCCTCCCTCAGGAGGTGGTCCCCCACCCACTACTAGTCCCTCTAGACCGGAAGGTAACCGTTCGGTCATCGCAGCACCTGCTACTGCTTCTTGTTGCACCACGACCCGCCACATCAACGGAACTCCCACACACTTCTCCAGGATGCCCTCATCCTGGATGCGCGACCACATGCCCTTAGGCACTCCCTGTAGCACAGCCTCTAGGCGGCAGCGAATATCCTCAAAATCTCCCTAGCATTCGTCGGAGGAACATGCGATGGCTCGACACCTGGTTCATCAAAACGATGTCTCCTTGCTGCTCTCTCATCATCATCTAGTCTCACCTCGGTGTCCTCGTGCCGATGTCTCTCTCCTACCCGTGGCCCTCCCCACGACGGTCTCCCTGGCTTCTGGTGAGCTGACGCTCTCAGTAGCTCAACCTCGTGCCCGCGAGGTCCCACATCTGCACATACAAAAAATCAAATGATAGTATCAACATCTATACAAAATACACATGTCATGCTATCTAAAAAATCAACATATCAAACTCCTAAACATACCTCGGTGATCAAACACCTCCCCTGGAGGTAACACCATGTCCGGATCACCCCAGAAGTCAACACCAACGTATGGATACTACAATATAATCTGTGGCATCTGTCGCCACACCTGTGCTGCCTCAGTCGTGAAAAAATGGCTGCCCTCGCCACCACCGTGGCGAACCAAAATCATCGACCATCGGTGTAGTCGCGGCTCTCGTGCCCTAGGAGCGCCCAATAAAATCGTAGGGCGCAACATCGACACCCTCTCCAAAAACCAGGCCACCAAGATGGACCCAAAGGAAAAATCCCCTGAGTCTGTGGACCGACATTGGTCTAGCTGCCCTACCATCCTGGCATGCAGTGTTAGCCCCCAGGCAAAGTGCTCACAGGCCAGTTCCCTCCCCATAACCCTTATCTAACCACCACTGATCCGCTGAGTCGCGAGAGACCCATACACCCTCACAGTCATCGTTGCTACACAGTGATGTGCTAGAGCATCCATCGCCTCGATGCTCATGACGGAGCCCGAAATGTAGTTCTCCCTCGAATAGTACCTCCGGCCCAAGGTCGCTAACGACACGTCCGTAGGTAACACTGGCTCTGCTGGTAGGGGCGTTCCCCGAAAATGAAGCCCAGTCAAAAAGTATATGTCCTCCACCGTAGTGAAGACGATCTTCTCTCCCCGCACCATAAAGCAATGCAGGTTCAGACTCCACATTCGAATCAAAAACTATAGGAGATACTCCTGTGCCCGTATCAATGGGCACTTGAAGAACTTCAGTAGCCCACATAATGCCAAAGTGGAACGTACCCCCGAATCCTCAATAGCCACGACATCCCTCAGTTGGGACCAATCCCGCTCTCTCCAGCCGATTGACATCGTACCAAATGATCACCTGCAACCACATAATACAGTTTTAGGTCAGCCATATTGACCATAAAAAACATTAAAAAAGATAAGTTTTACACTCGCCAGCCTTGCCCCCAAGGCACGACTGTTGAACCCACAGGTGCGCACATATGCGCACCTATTCACCCCACAGGCGCGCCTGTCCATCCCATAGGCGTGCATGCGTGTGTGCTTGCTCACCCTACAGGGGCGCCTCCATGCACTCCTGTCACGAACACAGGCGTTCATCACAACGCGCCTTTCCACTACACAGCCGCGCACCCATGCGTGGCTGTGTAGCAAACATGCGCGCCTTTGTCCCCCCTATGTGCGCACCCATGTGTGACTATCCGGATAACAGGTGCACACCCATGCACACATATTTCCGGATCGCCCACGCACATAAAAATCCTTGTACGACCCTCCGTACAGGCCCTGCCCATAAATGGAAAACCTACTTCTATGCAGGACGATAAGACTACTAACCTAAAGCGCGTTGGTTCTGAATCGGCTGCCTCATTCTGTCGGAATCTCCAACTCTCCTTTGAATACCTCTCATCCAGTCACTCTAGCAGCAAGTACAAATGAGGTGGCAATGTGGGCCCTACAACTATATATAGGCCTTTCCACAAAACTTCCAATCACCATTCCGAGAGCTCCGGGTGTCCGTTTTTCGATCTGTCTTTAGCCACGGGATCAACATCCCGTCATCTACAACAAGACAGTCCCTGGGCCAGCTTTTGTCCTTATCCCCCGGGCACCATTTTTTCATACCCCGTCCAAGTACATATGCTCATGTTCAAAATTATCAAATAAATGCTTGTATGTTCGATTCTCTTCAGATATTATTCATGTCGAGTATTTGGTTTTCATGTGTGTAGGTACTTAGGCATCATACATCAACGCAACCCCTTCAGGTATATAATCAGCAATGACATGTAATCATTCCCTCTGAATCTCACTTGCATCTCCAAACACACCCTCTAACATTTGCCTCTAGGATCCCCATCATCAGCTCTGCAGTACCAACACCTACATTGCATCTTAGGTACTGTCACCCAGTAGCACTCTCCCCCACATGAGTTGTCCCATTCATAGCACCCTTTTTCACTTTGACACTCATGTTGTTTTTCAACCCTTTAGGGATGGGAGTCTCGATAGTCTTACATCATGTCACGAATCAGCCACATACTCCTTCTCCTCATTTTGCTAGCTTTCCCACTGGACTCCCAGATTATTTATTCAATGTTCTATTTTGACTGCACCTACGCAGTATCATGAACCCTCCATTTCATCCACAAATCAGTTTGCTTCTCTGCAAATTTCCGTCCATTTCACCTACCTCATACAGAAACCCACCCATGGGGCCCCCACCCTCCACCAATTCTTCAAGAAAATTGTGCCCTAACCGGCCCAACCATATTATATTGGGGCACCCGTTTCTGTATTTGTACACTCATCCCAAATTATTCTTTATTTATTTGGAACATTGTAAAAAGTCTTTGTTTCCATCATTTACATATCCTTTTGTCGTCACCTTTGATGACCTTCTTCCCTTTCTTGGCAAACGCAACCCATGTTGCCCTTGGTTTGGGCACTCCTTATCATCTACCCTTGTTGACATCGTCCATATACTCCGAGTATCCCACAGGCCACTTACCTCTGCCCTTTGAGTGTGTTCACCTTGTCCCGCCTCTAGCACAACTTATCCCCTGCTTTGTTGTCCCCATGACACTTGACCTAGTTGAACGGTTGCAACCAATTATACCTCACACATACCCCCAACCAAGGGTAGTCTTGAGTCTCCATACATCTTGATTTCTTCCATATACCTCCTTAGTTCCTAACCTCACCTAGTAGATTTCACGAAGCTCTTTGCTTCTCGGAGTCACATCCCCCTTTTTGTCGACATCAACACAGTTTCCAGAAGGGTGACAATATCTTGACTCTTATTACCTTTCCAATGAGAGGTCTCGGATGGCACAGGGAGAACCAAAATTTATCCCTGCTGTCGTTGACCCCCGTAACATTTGACTTGAACAATTTCTCATGTTACGGTGGGTCTTACTTTGCGACTATTGCAGTTATTTCTTATATTTGCCGAAGACCTCTGAACTTGGCTGGGCTATCAATGCCTACAGAATCCATGATATTTATTACAGATGTCACTGCCTACTGTTTAGAGTATGTTCCTCCATAGAATTGTCTTCTGCCTTTATCACGATCGCCCTTGAGGGTGATGCAGTTGTCTACATCAACACACCATTCCTTTTTAAGTTACATGACACGAGCATGGGGCATGCCCGCCTCGTTTGTACACAGTTTATTTTTACACACCTTATGGAAGGTTGGGTTCTACAGGTTCCCTTCTCCCTCCAATGGGTAATTCTTAACAATCCCACTATTGCTCTCTCTTACAACGACACTTTCAGTAGAAGAAACATTGATGAATTTTGGCTATATGTATGCTCTTAACCTCATCCATCAAGGGGCATCTGTTATCACTGAAATTTCGTCTGCAAATGGTTACAAGAATCCAACATCATCAAATAGTTATGAGGTCACCCATGGACCAAAATCACCACAAAAGAATTTCCAAAGGGTAAAAAACTATATAACCAGTGACAAAATTAAAGTGCGCTATGACTACATAGGGGGCGCGTGCACATGCGCAAAACAGAAACACAGGAAAAATGCACATGCACCCGATGCACGATTGTGGTTGCTAAAAGCCGTGCACTTTTGAGAACTACACATTTATAAGATTGGTTGGCCTCCCACCCACTTCTGGTTCAGCTTCCAAGTTGATTTGACACTCTAATCTGGACTGGATCCGATTGGGTGGTTGGTCAAAGACCTAAAAATTCCCTAATTAGCCTATTTTCAGACTACAAGTTGGTTGCACAATACCTCAAAGAGGTGCTATAAAACAAGGCCATGGGTGCACTTCATTCTTAGGGAATTTCAATAACAAAGTTATGCTGCTACTATTCTCTTGAAGAATCCTCTATTCTCATCAAAAGTATACTAGCACCATTACATTGGGCAATCTATCTCACCCCTTGAGTGGATTAGCAATGAATTCTTTCACCATTTTCATTCAAAGTTGTAAGAAGAGATTATTTGTGGGGGTCCAAGAGCCCTCCCTTAGAGGAAGAAGTGACTCATAGTCCTCTTTCTTCTTGGTGTTTTCTTTCACTGATATAAACCTTACCATTGGTGACACGGGTCTTATTGTTTCTTTTGTTTTTATGTCCCTATGCTCACTAGTTTAGTTGTTATTTTATTTCTTAGTTTATTTCTTAGTTGTTCTTTTATATTTCTTTCTCTAACCCTTTTCCTTACAGTTGTCCTGATTAGAAAACCCAACTAAGCTTGCAAGCACCTCTATTTTTCTCATCTAGGTGGCAAAAGAGGCGCAACACATACCAAGGAAGCATCAAGGTAAATCTTGTGAAGTTACAATTATTAAGAATAGATATGGAAAAATTGCAAGTGGAGGAGTGTGAGTCACTGAATGATTTCTTTACTCATACTATGATCTTGTTTAATAAAATTATAACTAATGGAGACACTCTTGAGGATCAAATAATCATAGAAAAATCCTTGAGAAGTCTTCCTCCCATATTTGATGCTATTGTTGTAGCAATAGAAGAGTCAAAAGATTTAACTCAAATGTGTCTTGATGAGCTTATGGGTTCCTTGCAAATCCATGAACAAAGGATGGATAGATCAACTATCGTGTTTTATGAGCAAGATTTTAGATCTTGAGTTTCAATTACAGGAAGAGGAAGATCATCCAACAATATAAGTGTTGATAGAGGCGGTGTAAGTGGAAGTTTCAGCAACAACCATGAAAGAGGATGAATCAATTCTCCAGAAACACATGGAAGAGGAAGGAACAACAACAATTCATGTGGAATATTTTCACATAGGTATGACAAATCCAATGTCCATTGTCATTACTATAAAAATATTGGAGATTATGCATTTGAATGTAGAAAAAAAAATATGATATGTATCAACAAAATCCAAATTTCATTAAGAGGGAATAAGATGAAGGTGAAAAGAAAGAAAATATATTTATCATTTGCAATGTAGAAAAATAAAGTAATAAGGATGTTTGGTACTTAGATAGTGGTTGAAGCAACCACATGAGTGGAAACAAATAAATGTTTTCTAGCATTGATGAATCAGTGAAATCTGAGATGAGAATGGAAAATAACAACATAGTGTCAGTCATGGGTAAATGATGCATCTCCATTTTCACCAATCAAGGTGACATTAAGCAAATCCAAGATGTATACTATGTCCCTGATATAAAAAATAACATCATTAGAGTTGACCAGTTAGTTAAAAAGGGATATAAGGTTATGTTTTAAAATGGAGAATGCATTTTTTTTTTGTAGAAATGACAATGATAGTCAAATTACAATAGTTAAGATGACAAACACAAGAATGTTTCTTTAACCATGAAGAATGAATTTTTAGTTGCATTCAAAGTTGATACAATAGAAAAATATACGTTGTGGTATCTAATATATAGTCACTTGAGCTTCAATGGGATAAACTTGTTGTATAAGAAATAGATGGTAAGAGTACTACCTTTGATTGAAAAACCTACTAAAATATGTGAGGGTTGCATTTTGGGAAAACATCATAAAAATTATTTCCCCTCTAGTAAATTGTGGAGAGAAAGAACTCTACTTGATTTGATTCACTCAAATCTATGTGGTCTTATGCAAACCCCCGTTCTTGGTAAAAGCCAGTATTTTTAAACATTTATACATTATTTCAACAGAAAAACATGGGTCTATTTTTTAAAGTATAAATTAGAGGCCTTTGACATCTTCGAACAATTCAAGGCCTTAGTTGAAAACCAAAGTGGACAGTGCATAAAGGTCCTAAGAAATGACAGAGGAGGAGAATGCCTATCAAATGGGTTTATAAAATTTTGCAAAGAGCACATAATCAAGAAGCAATTTATAGCAAGGTATACACCACAACAAAATTGTTTGGTAGTAAGGAAAAATAGAACCATTCAGGAAATGGTTAGGGGTGTGTTAATGGCTAAATGATTGTCAAATGAATTCTGGGGTGAAGCAGTAGCGATTGCAACTTATTTGTTGAATATATGTCCCACAAAAAGTGTTTGTAATATGATTCCATAAGAGGCATGGAGAAAGAAAAGACCCAGTGTTGAACACTTGAGAGTTTTTGATTGTCTGACATTTGCACATATACCCAAAGAAATGAGACAAAAATTGGATGATAAAGGAGGAAATTGTATTTTTATTGGATATAGTGAGCAGTGAAAGGCATACAAACTATACAATGTCTAAAATCATGAAGATGGGTAACACTTTTGCTTGTTTTATGAGAAAAAAAATTATATTTCCATAGGTTCTTCAACTTCCGATAAACAAAAGTATTTTTTTTATTTAGAATTTCACTTTACAGGAAAAACAAAACTTGTGAATAATTTTGTTAACTTTCTACTAACTATTTTTCAATTTTTTTTTATTGAGATTTGATATGTCAATTTGAAAATTGTTTGACAATGTGTTCCTTAAAAACGAAGGGAAAGATAACGAGTTATGTCCCCCCCCCCCC
>ML785292.1:246961-268145 GCA_009831015.1 Picea engelmannii | reverse complement strand
TTCGTCTGGAGAATCCGTGTGCATCCACTGCCGAGACCAAGCCTGTGTGTGGAGTCCCTGTTCCGAAGCCATGACCATGAGACCATTCTGTGATTGCTGAACTAGTGGTGATTGAGCCTGTGTCTGTTTTTCCCGTGGGATTTTTGAGGCCACGCAGTACTGGACTATGTGTGGCTTGTTGGCCTGTGAGCGATTCTCTCCAAGTGAGAGAGTGCGTTGAGGAAGGAGAGGACTCCTGGCAGGAACCCTGTAGCTTCCACAGAGCCCAGAGACTTCCGGTCCAGTCTGTTGTTGTAACCCAAGGCAAGGGAGGTTAGCAGCCGAAGGACTGTCCAGGTGATAGAGAAGGTGTATACTCCTGGGGTGGAATAGGCATGTGGGGAATGAGGGTCTGTGGGCAGTGAGTGTGAGTGGTTTCTGGGAGAGAATCCCTTTCTGTGGTTGTGTACTGTTTTTCCCTGTAACCTCAACCTAGCCTAGGATTCCTTGCTTTAGGGTGGAGCTTGGTCCCAGCTCGGGGGTGACCCACTGCTAAGCTGATGAGTAGTGCGGTCTAAGGCTAGGAGGTTCGTGGAAGGCCTGCACTTGGTTGGTGGAATATACTCCTGTTAAAAAATAAGTATCTGATTATGCTTAATCATGTTTAGCGCATGACTGTGATGCATATGTTATCATGAATTCCGCTGTGTATGAACTAATGTTAAATGCTATTGATTGTTAATTATAACAGTAAATAATATGTTACTCTGAGTTTTAAATGTATTTCTTTGCTTAAATGCATGTGGATTATATAATGCCTGTATGAGTTTTGTACAAAGGGATGTTATAGTTTTCCTTTAAGAACAATTAAGCCTTGGTAGAAGAAAAGGTGTGCTACAGTTTGGTATCAGAGCTAAGGTTTCGAGACTGAGCCTAGATGGGCCAGTGGAACGGTCTATGGACTGAGAGTGCGAGGGAAATTGGGTCTAGAAGGCCAATTTCGGACCTTGGTTTGCTCTAAAGTGTCAAGGAGTTACTTGACGAGTTTCAAGCTCAGGAGATTTAGCGGTGCGTAAAACCATAGTCGGTGTGGTCTATGGCCACGGGGAGATAAGTCTCCACACCAATAGTGTTAGAACCTTAGGATCTGCTCGGGAGGGAAGGTGAACCCTCGTGACCGTTAGATCTGGAGAGTGTGTGCAGGGTTGAAATTCCTTTTGATTTTCACAAGAGTGTGGGAATCGTGATACGTGGAGGAGTAAACCATAGATTTCAGGATTCGACAGAGGGAGGTTCGAGATGTGGAGTGCACGAATTCCCGATGCCCGAAACCTCGAAATGTCGAAAAGATATACGTCGTTGATCTGAGGAGGGGATCTGATCGTTAGATTCCATGCTTGGAATGGATGTGGGCACATGAATGCGTACCACGTTCCAGTGAGTCGAGAAGACAGGTGAGAGTGGTGGGACCCGATGACGTCGTTAAAAGTGACGTGGACCCTCCTGAATGTGTCACGTACCACCATGGTGGTGGGTGACCACTGTTCTATATGGGTCCGGAGGGTAAAGTAAATCGGAATTTCGAAAGTTAGGGGTTGGGAAGGAAAGAAAGTCTAAAAGCCTCGTGGAACGAAACCCCGAAACCCAAAGTCCCAAAGTCCCGAAATCTCTAAAGATAGAAGAATCGTAGCAGATTTTAAGGACGACAACTATGTTGTGGGTCCGGAGAATAAGGAAACTGATTTTTCGGAATTTGGGAATTGAAATGATAAAAGGTTGGGAGTCACTGCAAAATTAAATCCCGGGTGCCGAAAACCCGAAGTCCCGGGTACCGAAAACCCGAAGGCCTGAAAGTCCCGAAATGCCGAAAATGAAAGTTTTGGAAACCGGAAAAATGAAGTCCTGAAATTGCAGAGCCGAACGAGAACTCAGAAAACTTATTTGAATCGAAATGTCTTTTGTTCTTGTTCATATTGGCTTATAAATGTTGTGGATTGTTCGTGAAGTTTTGATGGCCTGACAAACTTCGAATTTAATTGCACTGTTCGTGTGCAGAGTTCAACAAAGAGTCATAACTCCAGTTAACCAACGCCGAGTATGGAGTGGGAAAAGGTGCAGATTACCCCCGAAACAGAAGAGGAACAGGGAGGAAAGGATGTCAACCTGGGATTCGAAGGATTGAACTCCAATGGGCATGGAAAAGAGAAGGATAAGGAAGGACACATAATGAAAATCATTGAAGGATTGCAAAGAGAGGCCAAAGCTCGCCGAGCTGATAGCCGAAAGCTCATGAAAGTCAGGGATCGACAGGGTGAATTAAACTTAAAATTTTTGAAGAGCCTAGAAAGAATAGAGAAGAAACTCGAGAAGGGAAGAGACTCAAGTACAACAGAGAGTCACAGAACCCATGGGATAAGAAGTAGGTTGAGGAGTGGTAGCCGACATCTTAGTCCCTCCCAAAGAAGTTCTGACAGGGAGACACACAGTAGTTCAAGCCCATCCCCTACCAGAAAACATTGAAAATCTGGAAAGGAGGAATTGAAAGGGGATATGAACAAGATTAGGCCTCCAACATTCGATGGAGAACATAATAAGGAGGAAGATGCCGATACATGGTTTCTTGGCATGAAGAAATACTTCCAACTACAGAATTATTCCGCCCATGCAGAAGGAAGAATTGCAATGTACCAACTAAAAGGAAAAGCATCCATGTGGTGGGATTAGTTTGTGCAGGTGCAGCACATCAGAGAGAAAGAGGTCACCTGGAAGGAATTTAAGAGGTATTTCGAGAAGAAATACCTGACTAAAAGGTATTATGACAGAAAGATGAAGGAGTTCTTTGAACTCAAGTTGGGTAGCATGACCATTGATGAGTATGAACGAAGTTTTCTGGAACTACTGAAGTATGTTCCATTCATCAAGGATGAGGATGTCAAAATTCAGAGGTATCTAAGTGGACTACCACCTTCCATTGGTGACAAGATTCAATATGACGATCCTAAGACCATGGAAGAAACCATAAGAAGGGTGAAATGTCTATACGAACAACAAAGAGAAAAACCTAACTTTCGGAAGGCTTGGGATGACTAGAAGAGGATTAAGAAAGAACAGAGGTAGAAGGGAAACATGCCTCCCTTTCTCAGAAACAGTTCTTGGGGACATTCATCTTTTAGAGAGCCCAGGAAAGTTGAAGGGAGTGAGCAGATGAGAAGACCACCACCTATGGAGTGTTGGGGTTGTAAAGGGAATCATAGGTACAAAGACTGCCCCCACAGAAAAGATAAAGCGAGAACTATCCATACTGTTCAACAAGCTGAAACAGTGGAGGATATGGGCAGCAGAATGCCAAGGATCTACGCAGCCCTGGACAACAAGCAAGCATAATTTCAATCGCACATGATTGAAGTGGAAGGTACGATCAACAACCGACCACTTGTTATTTTAATTGATTTAGGGGCTAGCCATAGTTATATAGATCCTAGAGTGGTGGATAGTTTGCATCTAACGAGAATAAAACATGAGAAGTCTTGGTTAGTGAAGTTGGCCGCAGGGACCAAGAGGAAGGTCACTGAATTGGTTAAGTCCTGTTCAATGGACATGAAAGGAATGAGCACTAAGGATGAATTGAACATTCTGCCTTTAGGCTCATACGATTTCTTAATTGGGATGGACTGGTTGGACCAACACCATGCCCTTCTGGATTTCCGTAACAAGAGGTTTACATGCCTGAACGAAGAGGGAAATCAGGTAACAATCCAAGGAATTCCCAAAGCCGTGGCTGTTAGAGAAATCTCAGCCATGCAGCTGAAGAAATCTTACCGGAAAGGCTGTCAATTATTTGCAGCTCGGGTGGAAGAAGCATCCCGAGATGTAGTCTCGAATCTAGAAGAACACAAGGTACTCAAAGAATTTAAGGACGTATTTCAGGAGGTACCTGGATTACCTCCGAAGAGGGACATCGGTTTTTCTATAAATTTGATGCTGGGAGCAGCTCCAGTTTCGAAGGCTCCCTATAGAATGAGTACGCCAGAGCTGAAAGAATTGCAATTGCAGCTCGAAGAGCTACTAAAGAAGGGATACATTCTCCCCAGCGTGTCACCATGGGGAGCCCCAGTCCTATTCGTGAATAAGAAAGATGGGACGCTGAGATTGTGCATTGATTTTCGGCAGTTGAATAAGGTTACTATCAAGAACAAGTATCCTTTGCCAAGGATTGATGATCTTTTTGATCAGTTGAAGGATGCGAAGATATTTTCAAAAATAGATCTCCAATCTGGATATCACCAAGTGAGAATAAAGGATGAGGACATCAGCAAGACCGCCTTTAGAACAAGGTATGACCATTACGAGTTCACAGTGGCGCTGTTTGGACTGTCCAATGCGCCTGCTGTTTTCACGTGCTTAATGAATGGAGTGTTCAGAGATTATTTGGACAAGTTTTTCATAGTCTTCCTGGACGATATCTTGGTGTATTCCAAGACAGAGGAAGAACATGAGAAACACCTGAGAATGGTGTTGTAGGTGTTGAGAGAACACCAGTTGTACGCAAAACTGAGCAAGTGCTCTTTTTATCAAAAGCAAATCCATTACTTGGGACATACTATATCTGAAGAAGGGATCGCTGTGGATCCTGAAAAGGTACAGGCCATTCGAGAATGGCCAGCGCCAAGGAATGTGGCAGAAGTTAGATCTTTTATGGGTCTGGCAGGATACTATAGGAGGTTTATAGTCGGATTCTCAAGGATAGCTCATTCTATCACTTCCTTGCAAAGGAAGGAGAAGAAGTTCTAGTGGACTGAAGAATGTGAGAGCAACTTCCAGCGATTGAAGCAGCTGCTAACCAGTGATCCAATCCTGAAGATTGCAGATCCAAATAAGGATTACGTAGTGTGCACAGATGCGTGTAAGGAGGGGCTGGGAGGAGTTCTTAGCCAAGAGGGATTTGTAGTTGTTATGAATCCCAAAAGTTGAAGGAGCATGAGAAGAATTATGCCACTCACGATTTAGAGCTGGAAACAATTGTCCACGCCTTGAGGAAATGGAGACATTACCTCATGGGCAAGAGATTCGAGTTGAGAACAGACCATAACGGTCTGAAGTATTTATTTGATCAACCGACATTAAACGCCAGGCAAATCAGATGGATGGAGTTTCTGTGCGAATATGACTTTGATATCAAGAATATCAAAGGGAAAGAAAATAAGGTGGCTAATGCACTCAACAGAAAAGTGCACGAATTACATGCTGCAGCCATTAGCATGTACCAGACTGAGATGAAAGATAGGATTTTGGAAGCTGCAAATACTGATTTGCAATACAAAAGTCTTGTAGCAAAGCTACAACAGTGTGAGGGACCACAGACCAAGGAAAGTTACACCTTGGGAACTGATGGTTTACTTTTGTATAAAAACAGAGTGTATGTACCCAATGTCCGAGAATTGAAGCTGGAAATTCTAAAGGAGATACATAACGTGGCTTATGTTGGACATCCTGGATATCAAAAGGCTATGGCAGTAGTCAAAGGCCATTATTTTTGGCCATGTTTGAAGAACTAAATCGCTGAATACATCGCCAGATGTATGGAGTGCCAAAAGGTTAAGGCTGAGCACATGCACCTAGCAGGGTTTCTGCAACCTTTAACGATTCCTGAGTGGAAATGGGACGTGGTAACAATGGATTTTATCACTAGACTACCTAGAACAAGCAAACAACATGATTCAATCACGGTGGTGGTGGACAAGCTTACTAAGGCCGCCCATTTTATTCCACTGAAAACCACCCACAGGGTAGCTGAAGTTGCTGATATCTTTTTAAAAGAAGTTGCATGCTTGCACGGAACTCCTAAGACAATTGTGTCTGATAGGGACCCGAAATTCACCTCGAATTTCTGGAAAGGAATGTTCAAAGGATTTGGAACAAATATGAACTTTAGCACAACATATCATCCCGAGTCTGATGGACAGACAGAGAGAGTGAATGGAGTAATAGAAGACATGCTGAGAATGTATGTGATGGATAAACCATCAAGGTGGGAAGACTACCTACATTTGGTGGAATTCGCCTACAATAATGGGTATCATGCATCATTGAAGATGAGCCCATTCGAAGCGCTTTATGGAAGAAAGTGCAACACTCCAGTGAGCTGGGATTATCCAACTGACAGAGTAGTAGTTGGGCCTGAGCTACTCAAAGAGATGGAAGACCAAATGATAAGAATCAAACATAATCTAAAAATTGCCCAGGATAGGCAGAAAAGTTACGTTGATAGTAACAGAACCCACATAGAATTCAAAGTGGGTGACCATGTTTTCCTGAAAGTGAAAACTAACAGGAGTTCCCTGAAGCGGGGAAGTTGCGCCAAGTTGGCAGCAAGATTTTGTGGACCATTTGAGATCCTGGAAAGGATTGGGCTAGTTGCATACATGCTTGCATTACCTACATCTATGACTGTACATAATGTGTTTCATGTTTCACTTCTTAAGAAATATGTACTGGATGCTAATCATGTTATCGATTGGAATGTGATTCAGGTGGACCCAGAAGGTGTCCTGCAAGTGGATCCTGTGCGCATATTGGACAGGAAAAGCAAACAGCTCCGGAATCGAGCCATAGAGATTGTAAAGGTCCAGTGGACCTGGTATGGTACTAAGGACGCGGCATGGGAGCATGAAGAGGTTATGCAGGCAGAGTACCCACATCTTTTTGAAAATTTTGAAAGGCTTGTAGAGACAGTGTAAGTTGCACTGAGGACAGTGCAAAAATAAGGGGAGGGGAATTGTAGTGTCCCCAAGGCTAAGCCCCGTAGTAAACCATGTTATGAAAGGAATTGTAATTATGTTTTAAAGGCTAGTGAACCAAGTTCTTATAAGCTAGAGGCTTATGTGTTTGTTAGGCCAGGGAGCCTAAGGTCAGGAGCCTGTTGTTGTACATGTAATTATGCAGAACAATTAATAAAATATAAACACCTCCATGTGCAGACCGACCATGATGAATGAGTGAAGGGGGACTAAGAATCCATAGAGTGGGCAAGGAATTAGGGGCTGGAAGGTGGGAAAAAGGGGCTAAGTGTTTGGCCTAGGGGGCTTAAGCCTGGGAATAATATTTTATTATTATTCCAAAAAGAACATGTGCCATTTATGTTTTATCCTAAGTTCCTAACCATAGGGAAGGTAATGCATGCTGAGGAATGCATGCAGTTTCTAGGGCGACAAGTGTCAGCCCCGACCCATGCAAATAAAATGGTCAATATGAGCCGTGGGGGGGCTCTCCTCGATTCCACCCCGACGACCTGAGGGTGTATGACCTCGGAGCAGTACGAGGGATCCAACCTCTGTAGAAAACATCGTACACCTTCGAAACTGAAAAATGGGGGTGTTCGTCTGGAGAATCCATGTGCATCCACTGCCGAGACCAAGCCTGTGTGTGGAGTCCCTGTTCTGAAGCCATGACCATGAGACCATTCTGTGATTGATGAACTAGTGGTGATTGAGCCTGTGTCTGTTTTTCCCGTGGGATTGTTGAGGCCACGCAGTACTGGATTGTGTGTGGCTTGTTGGCCCGTGAGTGATTCTCTCCCGGTGAGAGAGTGTGGTGAGGAAGGAGAGGACTCCTGGAAGGAACCCTGTAGCTGCCACAGAACCTGGAGACTTCCGGTCTGGTCTGTTGCTGTAACCCAAGGAAAGGGAGGTTAGCAGCCAAAGGACTGTCCAGGTGATAGAGAAGGTGTATACTCTTGGGGTGGAACAGGCATGTGGGGAATGAGGGTCTGTGGGCAGTGAGTGTGAGTGGTTTCTGGGAGAGAATCCCTTCCTGTGGTTGTGTACTATTTTTCCCTGTAACCTCAACCTAGCTTAAAATTCCTTGCTTTGGGGTGGAGCTTAGTCCCAGCTCGGGGGTGACCCACTGCTAAGCTGATGAGTAGTGCGGTCTAAGGCTGGGAGGTTCGTGGAAGGCCTGCACTTGGTTGGTGGAATCTACCCCTGTTAAAAGATAAGTATCTGATTATGTTTAATCATGTTTAGCGCATGACTGTGCTGCATATGTTATCATGAATTCTGCTGTGTGTATGAACTAATGTTAAATGCTATTGATTGTTAATTATAGCAGTAAATAATATGTTACTCTGAGTTTTAAATGTATTTCTTTGCTTAAATGCATGCGGATTATATAATGCCTGTATGAGTTTTGTACAAAGGGATGTTATAGTTTTCCTTTAAGAACGATTAAGCCTTGGTATAAGAAAAGGTGTGCTACAAGCGTGATCAAACCTCTGCATTTAAAGCTTTCAGTCGGTGCCTGCTCTATTAGACTATGCAGGCCTTAGTTATGTGTTTTGCAGGAAAATCCATCCAGAAGGAAACTTCAGATTGTCAGTCTGCCCTCACGACCATCTTCATCCTGTTTTCCATTTATGGGGTGAGACGAGGTTTCAACCACCTCCCCCATTTCCATTAACTAAATTCAACGAGATTGGGACGAGGCCTGATACCCATGAAGGTTCTAGGTGGTGCCCATGACTTCTTCGAGTCAATCTCGATGCCTCGAGGCTATGCATATCTTCTTATGTGACCAATACGGGCGCTTTTGGTCTTTGGCGCAACTCCTCTCCATCGCTCTATCCTGCATGCGACCTTGATCCATGACCTAGGGCTCATATCCAAATGTGCTTTGGGATTTCACACTTCGGAAACTTGCATTGTGCTCCATGCAGAAACTCTGATTTGAGAAACAACGAATCTGCTGATCTGGTGCCATGCATCCCTCTAGATTGAACGACTCCCACTAATTTTGGAATTCGAGACTTCGGTACTTCGACCTTTTGACAAACAAATTCAACAATATTTTGAACTTCTGGCTCCCGTGCTAAATTTCCACTGTTGATCTCTCCCAATGAGATCTATGGCCCAGATTTAATCTTTGCTCTACCTTTGATCTTGGGCGTTTTCTTCGACGCTAATTTGCGTGCAACTTTTGACCTTCCAAAAAATGCATGTCGTCGTTCGATTTGCCTGATGGATCTCCATCGTTGAAAGATTAAAATTGCCTTCTGCTTGTGCTTCAAGCCCAAAATGGACTATTGGGAAAACTATGCTTTGTCTTCATGGCTGGGGCCTGCATGATCGAGGATTCAAACCACTGGATATGGGCTGTGAAAACAGGGAGACCAGGGAAAAATTACAGAGTTAGGTAGAAACCACAAACCCACAAGACTCTAACAAGTTCATGTGATAACACCCCTGAACCCCCGCACAAGGGGGTTATCGCCCCCTCAAACCCCCCTACACATTCGGTGCAACATGGCAGACACTAGGGATAGTTGTTCAAAGAATATGAAACATACCCAACAACTTCAACTGCCCATCGCTTACTCATCTATTTGATTGCTCCACCGAACCTATTGAACATATATCCACTAATAAACCTCTATCAATCTAAATCTCCAACTCAGTCGATGTCAAAAAATTCATGTACATTTAATTCACTGTCAACTCCATGTTTTCCTTGTTAGTAGATAACATAATATTTTGTGCCACACAAATACCTTAATACTCTCTTGACAGTTGTCCAATGTTCCTTCCCAAGTGTCGACATGTATCTTATCAACACTCTCACTGCATGGGTAATGTCTGGTCGAGTGCATACCATCACATACATTAGAATACCAACAACACTTTCATAGGGAACATTTTCCATGTCCTCTATTTCCTCATGTGTCTTTGGACACTGTTCAACAATTAGTCTTGCTCCCACGAGAATTGACACCTTCATGGGTTTGCAATCCTTCATGTTGAAATGTTTCAAAAAAATTTCAATATACTTCATCTGGTTCACCCATATATTTCTATTTGATAGATTTCTCTTGATCTCCATTCCTAGAATGAATTTCATTGCACCAAGATCCTTCATCTCAAACTTGGAGGATAATTGCTTCTTCACCTCCTTTATTGCGTCCACACTGTTTCCAATCAACAACATGTAATCAACATACAATGTTACATATATGAAATTCCCACCTTCTTGTTTGGAATATATGCAGTGATCAAATTTTATTTTCAAAAATACCAAACTAAGGATGTATGTGTCAAAATTTTGGTACATCCTTGGTGATTTATTTATACCATAAAAAGATCTTTTCATTTTTCACACCAAATATTTCTTTCCCTTTACTACAAAACATTCATGTTGTTTCATGCAGATTTCCTCTTCCAGGTCCCCATGTAAGAACACTATCTTGACATCCATATGTTCTATTTCCATATCAAATGCTGCAGCCAGAGACATTAGCACACTAATGGAAGTTAATTTTGCAACATGGGAAAAAATCTCATCGAAGTTGACTCTTTCAACTTGGAAATATCCTTTCGCTATGATTCAAGTTTTGAATTTCTCAACTTGAACTATTTCATTTATCTTCTTCTTGAATACCCATTTTCTACTGATAGACTATCTTCCACTAGGTAGTTTGACTAAGTCCCATGTCTCATTCTTGTACAAGGATTCCATTTCTTCGACCATGGCATTCTTATATAGTTTTCCCTATGCTAAGTTGACTGCCTCCTCGACCAACTTGGGATCATCATCGATGGCAGTTAACATGTATGCAGAATGAAAGTTAGGAGGACTATAACTTTCCATTGGTTTTCTTACTCTTTCTAACCTCCTTACAACCATGGTCGGTTGTTCCACCTCTTCTTTTGATTCAGTCAAGTCATCTGAATCATCTTCTTCGTTCCTCAGTTAAAACCACACCATCTCAATATTATTCTCGGTCTGAACAATTTCTTCAAGATTATACTTACTTACGAATCATTTGAAGACCACATATTGACTGTACCTTGTTTTCCTTGATGCAGGATCCTAGAGATTATGTCCTTTCTTTCTTTCTTTGTATCCAATGCAAATATATTTGAATTCCTTCTTGTCCATATTTCTCCTCTTTTCCTTGGGAACATACACAAATGCATCACAACCAAATACTTTGAGATGTGAAACCTAAGGCTTCTTAGCTGACCATACCTCATGTGGAGTTTTTTCAAGTAACACCAACGAAGGAGACATATCCACCATATATTTTGCAATTTTGACTACCTCTGCCCATAATTCTTGTGCGATCTCAACACCACTGGGCATGCTCCCTTCCTTGTCCATCAAAGTTCTGTTCATTCTGTTGGCAACTCCATTTTGGTATGAGGTATATGGTGTGGTAGTTTGGAGTGCTACGACACACTACTTGTAGAGATGATCAAATTATTTTCCATAGAATTCACCACCATTGTCATTTCTCAACACCTTAATCTTCTTATCTGTCTAGTTTTCTATAAGAGATGTAAACTCTTTGAATTTCTTGAAAACCACTGATTTATTCCTCAGGAAATATATCCATGTTTTCTTGGAAAAATTAACTATGAAGAATACATAATATAGGGATAGACCCAATGAATACACTGGAATAGGGCCTAACACATCAATATGAATCAATTCTAGAATCACATTTTCCCTTGTCATTCCATATGGGAGCCTCACCTGACTTTGTTTTCCATATATAAAATGTTTACAAAAGTCGACTTCTAAATTACATTCAGGAAATTATTTGAACATACCTTTTTTATGCATAACTTGAAGTCCTTTCTCTCCAATGTGTTCCATCCTCTCGTGCCATAGCATGGTTGGGTAGACTTTGTGATGACTTGTCGATTCTGTTTGAATCGAATCAGAACGAGTCGAGTCAAGTTGATTGAAAGTTGAGTCGAATTCATGAACAATGATGTTGTTGCATCCAATCGAGTTGACACTCCCTAGTAACTTGTATAGGGTTCCAATATGAACTCCTTTCATTAAGACCATCTCACCTTTGACCATCTTGCACGAATCCTTATAAAATAGAGTGTGCACCCCTGCATCACTCATCTTGCTGACAAATATCAGGTTCTACTTCTCCCATCCTGTAGTATCAGTCAACATATTCTTCATCCAACAATTTTGGTTGTCGAGTCATCCCCCAAGAATACGTTTCCTCCTTCATATCATTCATATTCGCAAAATCTTTCTCTATGTGGTGTCATATGATATTATTCTCTTGAGTCAATCAACCAAACAAATTGATTTGATTGTGTACTAGTCGACACTAGGTACATATTGCCTCCATTATATGGAGTCATCTTTCTCACGATGGACTGCTTCTCGTTGTATCCTGTACCGACTTCCATCACCTTTGACTTGCGGTCCTTTTCGTAATTCCCAAATTTACTACATTTCCATCATCCTCTTGTTGACTGAACTAAGGATTTAGATATACCCTTCCACTTAAACTTTATACTAGATAATTTTCCTTTTTCTCTATCATCCAGTTGACCTCTCACCACTAAAGAATATTTGGTCGATCCTTCCATGTTAATTATTCTCATTTATTCTGACAATAGATATGCAACCGCATCTTCTAGCGCTAATGTGATTGTATTACTCCCTATAGCCACGACTAAGCTATCCCAGGTGTTTGGAAAATAATATAATAGGATAATATACTTCTCCACATAAGTGATTTTAATATCCACATAAGATAATTGGATTATAATGATATTAAACACATTTAAATGCTCAGTCATCGAACTTCCATCATTCATCCTCAGAACAGACAATTTCTTTATGAAAAAAAAATTGTTTACTAGGGATTTCGATTGGTACAATCTCCCCAACTTGTCCCACATTTTCTTGGCCTAATCTTCACCTAATACATTCAACAACATTGAATCTACAAGACAAATTCAAATCATAATCCTTCCTCTTCTCTTGAGTTTCTCCCATTCTTTCGTCGACAAACCTACTGACATGGTACTTGGATAGACTGTTGTCCATTATTCTCTATCTACAAGGAGATCTTCAATTTTAAGCTTCCAAAGCTCAAAATTGTGGCCATTGAGTTTTTTAATTTCTATTCTCGAGATGCTCACCATTCTTTAACACAATCTTTAGAACAATCTTTAAATATTTCAGACTTACAACTATTACTGAACATAGGTTTTATCTCAGATCCAAGGTTGTTAATCCAATCTTTGATACCACATGTTAGGAAATGAGATACACTTCCACGCTAAACCTAGTAGAAGACAGGAAGAAAGATTTAATCAATAAAGTAAATGACAAAGAAAACACACAATACACATAAATTTTAAACTGGAAACCCAAACAGAAAATACCAACATTCCTTGAACGCTCTACTCACTTGTTGTCTTATTCATTCAGAATAAAAGGTTACATGTCTAACCTTTATCCACACCTAAGAAACAATGGACATCATACCCTCTTGCTTAGAACAACCCTGTAGCCAATTCAAATTACATCTACATGACAAACAACCTCTATGATTACAGACTCTTGGTGATTACCCATTGATCATCTAAATATTCAAGATTCAAGATTCAAGATTAACTTTTACAGCCTTGCAACATGCCTTCTTTATAGGATTTACAAAAGGAAAAACCCTAAATAAAAAGCGCCCAAAAACAGTTACAGATCCACGCATATCATTGGCTACAAATCCCACAAATCTTGAGATTCTATTACAGTTTGATTACCAAATTGGATTACCCATCGACTACTGGTTGACCTTCATTTAGTTTTCAGTCGATTTCCACATGCCTGCCTATCGAGATCTTTTTGGTTGACCTCCTCGACTTGCTTTCGATTTCTTTACCATGTTGAACCACCTTGACATTTGAATTCAACTTTACCCGGTCGAATCACTTCGACATTTGACTTGCTATCAATCCACCTCGACTTCATCTTTACCCAGTCGAACCACCTTGACCTTTGACATCGGCTATCAGTCGATCCACCTCAACTTTCACTACAAAGAATATAACAACCCAACATATAAAACCAAGAATGATGTAGAATGAAGAATTGAAAGTCACAAAGCATGACTTGTGGTCAAAGGGTATAAACAACATGGAGGGGATTATAATGAAAACTTTTCTCTTGCAACAAGTGTGGAAAAAATAAGAGTTTCCTTGGCAATAATAGTTAAAAACAAATGGAAAATCCATTATATGGATGTAAAATAAACATTTTTCAATGGAGTGTTAAAGGAAGAAGTATATGTTGAACAACTCGTCAATTTTGAAACTCCATGCCTTGATAAGAAAGTGTATAAGTTGAAGAAAGAATTGTACAGGCTCAAGAGAACACCCATGGCTTGGTATAGCCACATTGAATCATACTTATTGATAAATGGTGTTAGTAAAAGAAACAGTGAGGCAACAATTTATATCAAAATCGACAATCAAGGTAAAATTCTAATTATTTGCTTATATGTAGATGATCTGATTTTTATAGAAAATATCAATTTGTCCATAGAAGGATTCAGAAGAACAATGAAAAATGAATTTGAAATGATAGATGTGGGATTATTAAGATACTTGCTTGGTATTTATATTGAAAAAACAAATGAAGGTATCTTCATATCTCAAACCAAGTATGCAGTGGATAGCTTGAAGAGATTTAGGATGTTGAATAGCAAGCCAACACCAACACCAACACCAACACTAACAAAAACAGGTTTGAATCTAAGCAAAGATGATTTCAATAGCAATATGAATCCAACATTTTATAAAAGTATGGTTGGAAGTCTTATGTATCTAAGAAAAAAAATACCTCATATCATGTATGCAATTAGTCTAATCTCCAGGTTTATGAAGACCCTAAAGGAAACACACTTGCAAGCATGAAAGATAATTTGAAGGTATGTGAATGGCACCAAAAACCATGGAATTTTATATGTTGTAGGAGATAACTTTGAGTTAGTTGGGTACACTGACAATGATTGAGGAGGAAATATATATGATCGAAAGAGAACATTTAGATATGTGTTTCAAATTGGGCCAGAAGCTATTTCATGGCCTTCAAATAAGCAACCTATTGTGTCACTTTCCACTGTAGAAGAAGAGTATGTGGAAGCAAATGAAACAACTTGTCAAGTTGTATGGTTAAGAAGGATACTATTAGATTTGCATCACGAATAACAAGAGGGAACACAAATCTTCCTCTATAATAAATCCTCTATATATCTGTCAAAGAATCCAGTATTTCATAGATGCAAAAAACACATATCCATAAGGTTCCATTTCATAAGAGAATTGATTGAGACTAGATAAATAAATTTGGAATTTTGCATGTCAGAGGAGCAACATGCAAACATATTCACAAAAGCATAGCCAAAAAGAATTTTAAGCAACTAAGAGAAGATATGGGACATATTGACCTCAACAAACACTTGAAATATACCTGAACTATCTCTTAAGTCTTGCAATCCTAGAGTGCCTTTGCAACTATCCCTCATGAGGTTATTATCAGTTTAGGGAAGTCAAACTTAAGGGGGAGTGTTGAAGATAAGCTTGATGACCATTTTTTTATAAATTCCAGGTGCACTCACCAAATCATGGATAACAGTATGAGATAAATGCTCTGCAACCTGTTTTGAATTTCACTCAGGACAATTGTTGAACCTCTTCAATATATCTTAGCTTGTCACCATAAATTTAATGTATGTGGTTGTATTGGGTAGGATATGTTTCAACTTCATTTTTATAAGTAGTGGAGGTATTTTCATTTTAGATAGAAGAAAGAGTAGAAGATATTTAGTAGAGAAGAAGAAAAATTGAATGTGCAACAACACTGAATGTAATTGAACATTGTTTTCAATATAAATATGTTTCTTTCCCTACATGTACAACAATCTGAAATACTCTATTTGTTCTTCAACACTCTCTTTTGCTTCCCTTTTCTCTCTTTGGATCCACGTTAATGATTCTGATCCTGGTCAAGAAGAACAATTTTTGTTGAAGTTAAGTTGTGATTGGAAGTGGTGTGTAAGGTTTAAGTGGATCTAAGCTTCACCAAATTAGACATTTTGGAATCTCAAACTATGGTATTGAGAGAGTTGCACCTGTAAGTTGCACTAGATCTCATGGTAAATCAGTGGCTTATTTTGTTGGCTCCATCATTTCTACTACAAGCACTATATCTCATGGTAAATCAATGGCTTCTTTTGTTGGCTCCATCATTTCTACTACAAGCCAGGTTAGTAGTAAAGTGCAGGCCATAGAAGGTGCCATGAAATGAATAATGTTTTGAAAGGTTATGTGTTTGAAACTGAAAAGAGTAACTGAAGGTTTACCTCAATTTGAGATGCACCAAAATATACATTTTGGGAATCTCAAAAAACTATGGTATTGAGAGTTGCATCTGCTAGTCGCAACAGATCTTATGGTGCACCGGTGACTTCTTTGCTTAAGTGCTTAACAAGAAGAGTATTTTGTGTCCTGACTAGCTATGCACAACGCTCATGAAATTATTACTAATTATGCATCATTGTAATGATTAATAATTTTTTTTTTATAAAATTAGAGGTTGGAAAACATATGGACTCTATTTTCTTTCTTGAGTTAAATATTTATGGAATTTCATGACAATGCTTATTATTATCCAGTGCAACTAATTTTGGCTTATGATCTTACTAAAAATTGTGAACTATTTATTTCAAAATTTTATTTTTGTATTCAAAAAAATGGAGTCTAAATGATTTGTTTAAATTTTTTTTTTTATATTTTTAAAAATTATTATTATTTTTTTTATATTTTTAAAAATAGGAGAAAGATTTTTTAAAACTTTATAAGTTAGAAATTTTAAAATAAGTAGTTTTTAAGTATTATATGTTTTAATTTTTTTTTTTTTATATTTTTAAAAATAGGAGAATGATTTTTTAAAACTTTATAAGTTAGACATTTTAAAATAAGTAGTTTTTAAGTATTATATTTTATTATAAAATATGTGGGATTTTATTTTTATTTTATTATATTGATTTTATTTTTTAAGTTAATTAAAATACAATTTATTTATTGATTAGTTAATGCATTTTTTTATAATATCATCGTTTCCAAGTTTCTTCAATTTCTTTATAATATTACATTTTTTTCTTTAAATTAAATTTAAATGTGATAGTATTTTGATTTTTATTGGAGTTTGGAGTTTTAAGTAATTTTAATAGGTTCAGTTTTACATGTTAATTGTATGAGGGTGGGGGTTGGCAGAATAATAGATAAAATGTATAATACATTTTTTCTATTATTCCCCCAACCACTCTCATAAGAAGATGGGGGTGGGGAAAATATTAGATAGAATGTATGGGTGTGAGCATGGGGGTGGGGAAATATTAGATAGAATGTATAATACCCTCATAAGAGGGTGGGGGTGGGGGAAATATTAGATAGAATGTATGAGTGTGAGCTTGGGGTGGGGGAAATATTAGATAGAATGTATAATACATTCTATCTAATATTCCCTCCACCCCACCCTCTAGGTGTACAATAAGTATTTGGTCATATCCATATTGTCAATGCAAAAAAAATCAATTATCTAAAAAAGATATGATAGAAAGTATTAATTTTACTTTTTAAAATTATAAATTAAAAAAAAATTGCTCTGGATTATAAATTAGATCTTTCTCCTGGATTTTTTAAAAATACTATAACTAATGATAAAGTGTCCAATTACATAATCCTTAAAATTTAATAATTAATAATTATAAAAAATAAACAAATAAAGTGAATAAAGCTAAATCAAAGGTTTATGGATAAATCTTTAAATCATATAATTTATTAGGGATGACCTCAATTTCTAGCATTAATTTGTTTTAGTTAAGAGCCATGAATAGGAGTTCTTGGTATTTTCTTTATTAGACAGCCAAAGAATGTTCAAGATGAGCACATATCATTCGATAAATTCGATAAATATTAGATATTCTATGGTAACTATAAATTATTTTAGGCCATTGTATATTCTTTCAACAGACTCAAATAGTATAGTAATGAAACATAAAATCATAATAATGACCATGAAAAAAGATGATTACAAATTTCATTTTAATTATTGGAAACATTTTACAATAACAAATAGTATAGGGCATTGTATATTCTTTAACACATTTAAAACATAAAAATAAATTATTTTAGGCCATTGTATATTCTTTCAACAGACTCAAATAGTATAGTAATGAAACATAAAATCATAATAATGACAATGAAAAAAAGATGATTACAAATTTCATTTTCATTTTAATTATTGGAAACATTTTGCAATAACAAATAGTATAGGGCATTGTATATTCTTTCAACACATTTAAAACATAAAATTAATGACATTTTAAGTTAACATGATTGGCATAAACCCATTGGCATTTAGTGGTAACCTTGAGCGTAATGAAACATAAAATCATAATACTGACAATGAAAAAGGATTACCACATATTTCATTTTAATTATATTGTAAGCATTTTACAATAACACAAATAAGTAGAGTGAAGAGAACAATCTAAAGAATGAGAATGTGGTGAAAATTTATGTTTTTGAAAAAAAATCATGATTAAAGGCTCCATCCCTTATCCATGGTACTCACTCTTACACTCGAATTTTGTGGGCATGCACATTTCTAACTAATATTTGTGATGGGTGATTTGAATGGGGATTCATATATTTTTATTTTCTATGGTAAGAAGATTATTTTGATGGTTAGAGATATTAGTGTTAGGAGAAAATATGTAGGCTCAACATGGAACATGGACATGAGTTGTGAAAACATTGATTTTTATGGTTTCTCAATCCATGTTTTTATTAGGGTTGTACACATTAGTTG
This sequence comes from Picea engelmannii, assembly GCA_009831015.1. Taxonomy (NCBI): domain Eukaryota; kingdom Viridiplantae; phylum Streptophyta; class Pinopsida; order Pinales; family Pinaceae; genus Picea; species Picea engelmannii. Next base: position 249,482 of record ML785292.1, on the reverse strand, counting down.
CGATATGAGATTTGTGTCCAATGTGTCACATATTAGTAATAGGATTTAGGGATGTAATGTAGAGAGTAATTGAAGAGTGACCAAATTGAATGGTGTTAACAAATCACTATAATGTTAAATTTGGATGTGTTAGACTCAATATAGATAAGAAGAAGCTTGTTCAAGAAAAACATATTGAAATTATACACATTTAGTATAAAAATAATTGTTATCATTTCAATTTGAGATATAAATTGGATTAAAAGTATGCATTCCAAATTTGGGTCCTTTAAGATGGTTATCAATACTAATATATCAAACCTTTAGGGTATGTTTCAATTGTTATTCATTACTTCATGCTTATGAACAATTGGAAATCACAATGTCCAAAACCTTCTCTGATACTAACTTGATCACAAAATCCTTAGATGTACAATTAATTCTTAATTACACACAAATATTCGACCATATTCGGTAAATAAAGATCGCCTGACTATTTGCAAAAACACATGTAAACATGCTTATTTATCCGTAAACTTCATTAATAGTGATGAATAACTTGAAGAATGATGAGATGACATAGTAGAAAATAAAATAAATTAAATTACATATGTGAATAACATAATTCACTTCATCTTCAACTTCTCTTTAGAGAGTATGATTGTTCTTCATCATCCCAAAATACCAAATTACATTACAATGTGGGATTCAAAAGCCAATTTATTGGACTCTCTTTAATTCAACTATGAAAAACAAAAAAATGAGTTCACCATTGATATCCTTGTCAAATTATAAGAAATTTGACTGTAAAGTCGACAAAATGCCGCACAGATGTTGAAAAGTCCCTTTTTACACATATAACGAGACTATGGGTCTCATACATGGCAACATGAGATACAAATTTTACAAAAAACCTTTGATTGAAAAACTTACTTCAAATTCATGATCCTTGTGGAAAAACAAATCCAATGAGCATAAACTTACAAGTACATCTCGACCGAGTGCCTTATGGCATGCAAAACGAGACATCGCCAAAACCTAGGCAATATCTTGTACGCAGTTGAATACAAATCCATAATTTATTTGGCCTCGGGATTCAGTCTTGCATAGGAATCCATGCACATTGGAATACTTTCAAGTGTTGGGATCCATGCCCAATATATAGCGCATGGGCTTCCAACTTTCGTCCACACCAAACTTGAACTTAATACTAATTTGGGAGGAATCACATAATATGTGGTAATTGTGGCGTGTTGGTTAAGAAATCTAGGATATAACCCAGAGCTTCCGGGTCCGATCCCTCTCCATAACACATATTAGTTGTTTTCTTGTTTTATAAGGTTATATAAACCATATATAGTATACATATGGTTACAATGGTTGTTACAATCAATATATATGGTATATACCATATATACCATATATGGTATATATTTAAACCCATTGCATATTCATTATCCCCCCTCCACATTTATAACTCAGTCATGTGGTGTTGTATATGGTCCAGGGGCTGGGGATGGGGCTAGTCATCTGCCCCTTTTCCACGTCGAATGAACCAATACATAAATTCAAATATAACTCATGCCATAGTTGGGTTAAGTCACAATCTATGGCACGATGGTATTCAAGAGTTTGTTAATACTTGGGAGGTTATAGAGGTCACAGGTTCAACCCCCGTCGACTGCATAATTTTACACAACACTAAGAAATATTGGCCAATGGGAGGCTGTCACATTGGCGACCTCTCATTGGTTGACCTTGCCACATGTCACCATACAATTAGACCACTTGGATGTATGGTCTTCCAACTCAGCTTCCAAATAATCTTCCATGTCACATGTTGTATGGTCATGTGCCACACATCACCCTTGTAGTGGTGACACATGTTGTTAGGACCTCATATTGTACCTTTTTGCCCATACCTTTTGCCATTATTATACCCTGGATCACCTGTATTTAGACTTATACTATCATTCCATCTGATCATTCCAAGGTATATAACGTCCTTTCTCATTACTACACGTTTAATCTATTTTGCATGATATTTTACATCACTCTCGTACTTAACTATTGATTAGAAGTGCATAAGTGTCCATAACTGCAGATTAGCATTCAAGGCCTATTGTTGAAACACAGAACCGATGCTGAAACACGAAGCTGCTACACAGTCCGAGGTCGCAGATGCTGAGACACGGAGCTGCTACACAGTCCAAGGTCGCAAGATGTTGAAACACGAGCTATCACACAGTCCAGAGTTGCAGATGCTGAAACTCAGAAGAAACTGACAGAACCGACGATGCTGAAACACAAGGAAGCCGCCACAGTCGGTAGTCAACAGTCAGAGTGCAATTCACGAGGCTGAAACAACATCAGCAACGATGGAAGGAAGCTGTTACACCAGCCGTAACAACAATACCTCGTTCAGCATTCGGTTGCGTGAAATCAGGACATCCTATGCTGATTTAGAAAGAAGATCCGATTTAGTGTAGGAATCAGATATGCTTTGTAATGATTGTATCGAAGGGATTTCCTCTTTAAATTG
>ML785292.1:195611-245912 GCA_009831015.1 Picea engelmannii | reverse complement strand
TCTTTACTACAACACTAAGCTGCTTTTGGAATTGAGCATATATAGTGCGCAGTTATCTTTGAAACAAAAGACTTCCCTGGGTTGATAATTTATGTTTCACTTAGTTGTTTAAAATTAATTAAGCAATTATAGTGACCAACACATGTCACCCTGTTGATGTCATCTTGTACCATGTTGATGCTATCCTTTGATTTGACCCTATTTGACTTAAACTTTGACCACTTATAAATTTTGCATACAATCTCTGTTTGACTTGTCATCTGTGTCGTTGGAAAGATGACGACTATCTCTATGTAATGATGTTTTTTTCTCGATCATTTGATATGGTTGAGTTTTGAGATTTTATGCACCCCCTAGGACTTCTATGAGCATTATGGATCCTCCTCGATCTCTATGAGCATTCCTTATATCCTCCTGGATCAATGATCTCATGAACAATGATCTCCAGAACTTTCAACTTAGGAAGTTTAACCTTAGGAACTATGACCTCAGGAAGATTGACCTTAAGAAATATGACTTTGGGAATTATAACCTCATGAGCTATGACCTAAGGAAATTTGACCTCATGAACTATGACCTCAGGAACTATAATGCCAATAACATTGACTTGAGGAACTTTTACCTAAGAAAATTTGACCTCAAGAACTATGACCTCAAGAAATTTGACCTCAATAAATATGACCTCAACAACTTTAACCTAAGGAAATTTTGCTTAAGGAACTATGAACTTAGGAAATTTTACCTTAGGAATTATGAGCTCGGGAAATTTGGCCTCAGGAACTTTGACCTCAAGAAATATGACCCCAGGAAATTTAACCTCATTAACTATGACCTCAGTAACTTCAACCTCGAGATCTATGATGTCGGAAACTTTGAGCTCAATAACATTGACCTAGGGAACTATGACCTCATGTAAATTTTCCTCGAGATATTTTACCTAAATAGCTTTGTTTGACCTATGAAACTATGACCTCAGGAACCTTGACTTCAGGAACTATGACATCATGAACTTTGACCTTAGGAACTTTGAACTCAGGACCTATGATGTTAAGAACTTTGACCTCAGGAACTATGAAGTTAACAACTTTGACCTCAGGAACTATTACCTCAAGAATTATGACCTCTGGAACTTTGAACTTAGGAACTAAGAACTTTGGAAATTTGACCTCATGAACTTTCATCTCAAGAATTATGACCTGATAAAATTTGACCTCAAGAACTATGACCTTGGGAACTTTGTGTTGGGTATGTGTTTTATTATTTTGATAATTGTGGGTCCCCTATAAGGGGTTTCATGGAGGAGCCCCCCAAATTTGTTTTTGGGGGTTGATTAGCCAAATTTTTGGGTGGTCTTTTTCCTTTGGCAGCGGTGGTTTTTCTCCTTTGGTGATTTTGTGGTTCATGGTATTTCAATCCATGGTTTTCTAATTCTATAATTAAGGTTGTAATCTAATATGGGTCAATGTATTAGGTTTTTTTTTGGATATTGCAGGATCTTATATATTGTATTATAAACAATGAATTTGAATTATAAATAGAAACAAAGGAGTGGCTCTAAAATAGGTTGCTAGTTTTCCTAATTGGGTTTCCAGGGTAAATCCTTATGTGTATGTGTGACTGAAGTTATTTTCTTTTATGTGTTAAGAATATGTGTGTGCATTCCATTAATGTAAAATGATTAAAAATTACATTTAGAATTAGAGAAGTTATTGGGTTTAGGGGGATGCCTTTATGGCTAATAGTTTGTCTCAAGTCTATGAAAAAACTTGTAACAATGGGATCTTTTTGGTATCGATTCTTGTGGTGAAAATAATTTGTGAGAAATTCAAAAATAGATATCGAAAAAAATAATGGGAAATTTTTTGAGCCGTGGAAGCTCAAGATGGAATATATTTTGGTAGAAAAATATGAATGGGTCATTGTAGATCTAGGTAATGCACTTATAGGAATGTCGACATAATAATGGACAAATTTGGACCAAAAGGAAAAGAACAAAATCATGTTGTGTCTCTCAGATTTAGTATTACTAAATGTGTAGAGGAAGTTATATGCAAGAAATTATGGAATAAGTTATGGGATTTGTATAATTCTAAGTCCTCGATATTGAAACTTTTCCAATAGAAGAAGTGGTACAACTTGATGATGAAAGATGGAGACTCGGTATCAGAGCATCTAAATAGCTTCAATACTATGGTAAGATAGTTATTGTTTATTGATATTAATATTTTTTATGAAGATAAGTGTATTATTTTATTGTTCACTTTAGGAGACTTGTGGGATATTCTGGTTGTGGCCATAGGTAGTAATACAACTACTTTCAGTTTTGATGATGTTATCTCATCCTTGTTGTCAGAGGATACGAGGTAGAAAACATTGAAATTCATAACATAGGTGTCTTATTTGTAAGAGGAATATGCCGGAAAGAAATAAAAATAAGTCCTCAAGTGGGAGATCTAAATATAGAGGAAGATCTAAACTCTAGGAAAATTCATAAATTTATGTTGGAGATGTGGAAAAGAAGGACATTATAAGAAATAATGTAGATACAAAAGTGTTAAGAGAGGGAAGGGATATAACGATGCCCCTTCTACAGAAGAAAAAAAATCTTCAGATGAAGGAGGGTATGTGTACCTGGATTCTTCAAGAACACATGCATATCAAGAGGCATGGTCGGTCGATTTAGGTGCATTCTTTCATATGATTCCTCATAATAGTGGTTTTACGAGTATGAAAGGTATAATGCACGTGATATTTTTTGGGGATATGACTCAACAACAAAAATCATAGGATGAGGAAAAGTCAAGGTGAAGCTCATGGATGGTAGGATTAGAACACTCCTTAGTGTTCTACACATCCCAGGATTGACCAAGAATATGACTTTTGTAAGAAAGATGGATGATGTAGGTGTAAAAATAGTTTTTGAAAAGGAAACATGTAGGATGGATTGAGGATCAATGATGTTTTTTAGGGGAGTTCCGATTGAAACCTTGTATAAGATTCTAGGAAGAACTACCAGTGATGGGTGAAATAGTTCCATTGTTCTTGAGATTAGAGTTGAAGAAGTAAAAAATCTTGCATTCTCTAGAGAAAATACTATGTTGTGGCATCAAAGACTGGGGCATATTGGAGAGAAGGGGATTCAAGTACTACATGGTAAAGGTATCATTGAATGTGCATCAAATTGATCTCTAGATATTAATTTCTATGAACATTGCTTATATGGGAAGCATAATTAGGTAATATTCTCCTCTAATGCTACAAGGGTAGGGGGAATTTTACAATTTGTGCGCACTAATGCATTTGGACCTTTGGTGATTCCATCACTGGGTAAATATATGTACCATGTCTCATTTATAAATGAATTCTATAGGAATACATGGATTTATTTCTTTAGGAAGAGATCTAAATTCTTTGATAATTTAAAGAGTTTAAGGCTCTTGTGGAAAACATGATAGAGAAGAAAATTAAGGTTCCAAGGACAGGTAATGGTGGAGAATTTTGTGGGAATGAAATTGAGGAATTATGTACGAAATGTAGTATAGAAAATAAAAATGATACTCCATACACACCTCAATTGAATGTAGTTATAGAAAGGATGAACACAACGTTGATGGAAAGAGAAAGGAGCATGCTCAATGGTGTCAGGTTGGGACATGAATTATGGGTAGAGTAAGTGGGAACTACATTTTACCTAGTAAATTGATGACCCTGATCAGTCTTGGATGACAAGAATCCACACAAGGTATGAACTATTAAGAAACCCTCTCTGACACGTCTCAGGGTTTTTGATGTGATGCTTATGTACATGTTCTAAACACAAATATGAGTAAGTTAGATAAAAAAGATGAAAAGTGTATCTTTATTAGCTATAAAGATGGTTTAAAAGGTTATAAGCTTTGTAACCAAAAAGCTAAGAAGATAGTGTATAGATGAAATGTTGTATTTAGAGAAATCAAATATGTTGTAAAACATGAAGTCCTACCAAGACAGGAGGAACCAAAGAATATAAAGTTTGAATTGAAGGATAATGAAACAAACTCTATAAAAGAACATGAATAATAAGAGAAGAATCTCATAATCCAATACAAAGGAGTTTGGTTTGCGAAAGAAGGAAACGGGAAAAGTTTTCTCCACTTAATTTCCATTCAAATTTTTCTTCGTTTGTTATTGATGATGATCCTAGAACTATTAGGGAGTTAGTGGATTCATAAGATGGAAAACTATGTAAAAATTCCATGGTTGAAGAAATGACATCCTTGTACAAGAATGAGGCTTGGCATCTAGTGGATTTTCCAACTAGAACAAATCCCATTGGGAGAAAATGAGTGTTTAATAAGAAGTTGAATGAAAAAAACAAAGTGGAGAAATACAAATCTTGGTTAGTAGAAAAAGGTTATTCTTAGGTAAAGGTAATTGACATTGGTGAAATTCTTTCTCCCGTTGTCAAGTCAGCTTCTATTATATTTCTTTTATCTGTTGTTGTTTCTTTTTATTTGAAGTAGAATAGATGGATGTGAAGACAACATTCCTACATGGGGATCTAGAAGAATAAATCTACATGAAGCAACCAAAATGAATTATAGTGAAGGGAAATAAATAGATGATATGCAAGATGAAAAATTCCATGTATGGGTTAAAGCAATCATAAAGGATGTGATATAAAAAAAATGATACTTATATATTGGGACTTGGATTCACAAGAAGCAAAATCAATCATTGTGTGTATTTCAAATTAGTAGGTGATCGTCTTATTTGGTCTTGTATGTGGATGATATTTTTTTGATGAGAAACAAGGAGGAAATTATCCAGGATGTCAAAACTTATTTATCCCCTAAATATGACATGAAATATATTACCGCTAAATTTTTTATTTTGGGCATGGAAATTAAAAGAAATCAAGCAAAGAAGAAACTTTGGTTGAACTAGATAAAATATGTTGCGTCAATATTGTAGAGGTTTAATATGGAAGAATGTAAACTTGTTAAGGTCCCTATTCATGTAGGTGTAATGTTATCCATAGATAAGTGTATGAAGACATAGGAAGAGGAAGAGGTAATATCCCAGGTTTTGTATGCTAGTGAGGTTGGCAGTTTGATGTATGCAATATTTTGTACTAGACTAAACATTGCACATCCAGTGAGATTTTTGAGCAGGTATATGTAAAAAATAAGGAAGGAGCAGTGGGTAGTAGTAAAGAGGGTTTTCAGGTATTTGCATGTCACTGGTACTTATGGATTGTGTTACTAAGGGAGACTAGGATTGGATAGAGTGTTGGGAATACATGGATTTATTGATGCATAATAAGTTGGAGATCTATATCAAAGAAGATCTACAAGTGGGTATGTGTTTAACGTATTTGGAGGAGAAATTAGTTGGATGAGAAAAATACAGTCTCTAGAGGCACTCTTGACTAGAGAATCTGAATACATGGCAACCACTCATGCAAGCAAGGAAGCAATATGGTTATATATAATGTGTTTAGCTATTGGATTGGTACAACAATATGTAAGGATAGATTGTGATAGTGAGAGTGCAATATTATTGGTGAGAAACCCAATTGATCATTCTAAGACAAAGCATATCGATGTTCAATATCATTTTTTCAAGGATATGGTTGAAGAGAAGAAGGTGTTATTGGTCAAGGTAGAAACTTTGGAGAATGTTTCAGATTCATTAACAAATTTAGTGAACACCGAGAAATTATCTTGGTGTAGATAATCAATGGGCATTTCCCCCTAGATTATCGATTGTGAAATCATGTGACCCTTGTATCCAAAGAAAACAACGTGTGGGAGAATGTTGGGTATGTGTTATATTCTTTGCATGATTTGGGTCCCCCTATTAGGGGTTTAGGGGGAAGAGCACCCACATTTTTTTTATGGGTCTATTCATTAAAATTTTGGACTATGTTTCACCTTTGGCAGGGATGATTTTTTTCCTTTAAAGCGATTTAGTGGTGCATGGTACTTTAAGCCATGGTTGTATAATTATTGTTAAGGAATTAAGGTTATAATCTAATATGAGTCAATGGATTAGGTTTTGTTTTGGATGTCGCAGGATCCTATATATTTTATTGTAAGCATTTAAGTTGTATTATGAATATAATTAGAGGTGTGGATCTAAAATAGGTTGTTGGTTTTCACAATTGGGTTTCCATGGTAAATCTCTATGTATATGTGTGATTTCAATTGTTTTATTTCTCATGTTAATAATTTGTGTGTGTATTTAATTAATTTAAAAGGTTTAAAACTTACACTTTGACCTCAATAAATTTGACCTTATGAACTATTACCCCAAGAACTTTGACGTCGGGAACTATGACCTTAGGAACTTTTACCTCGGGAACTACAACCTTAGGAAATTCGACCTAAGGATATATGACCTCATAAACTTTGACCTTGAACTCTAGAATTTTGACTTCAGGAACTAGGACCTTAAATAATTTGACCTCAAAAACATTCACCTCAAGAACTATGACCTTAGGAACTTTGACCTCATGAACTATTGCCTTATGATCTATGACCTCATGAAATTTGACCTCAGAAAATATGACATTAGGAACATTGATGTTAGGAACTATGACCTTAGGAACTTTGACCTCAAGAAATATGACCTTAGGATATTTGACCTTAGGAACTATGAAATCAAGAAATTTGACTGTAGGAATTATGTCCTTAGGAGATTTAACGTCAATAATGATGACTTCAAGAAATATAACCTCATGATCTATGACTTAAGGAAATTTTAGCTCAATAAATTTGACCTTATGAACTGCGACCTAATAAAATTTGACCTTAGCAACTTTGATATCTGGAATTATGACCTCAAAAAATTTGTCCTTAGAATCTATGATCTTAGGAACTTTGACCTAAGAAACTTTGACCTCAAAAAATTTAACCTTGACAACTATGACCTCAGGAACTATGAACTTAAAAACTCTAACCTCAAGAACTATGACTAGAGGAACTATGACCTTGGGAATTATGACCTTAAGAACGTTGACCTTCTGAAATTTGACCTTAGGAGCTATGATTTTGTGAACTATGACCTCAATAATTATGACTTCGGGAACTGTGATATTGGGAACTATGACCTTAGGAATTATGACCCTAGGAACTATGACCTCATGAACTAAGACCTCAAGAATTTTAACCTAAGGAAAAGTGACTGCATGAACTTTGACCTTAGGAACTATGACCTTAATAAATTTGACCTAGGAAACTTTGATTTCAGGAACTTTGACCTTGAACTATATAAATTTGACCATTAGAGATATTACCATAGGAACCTTGAACTTCTGAACTATGACCTCAGGAACATTAACCTCAGACCTTACGAGCTTTGACCTCAGGAACTATGACCTCAGGAACTATGACCTGAAGATTTATTTCCTCATGAAATTTGACCTCAAGAACTTTGACATGATGATCTATTTTCTTACGAAATGTAACCTTAGGAGGTATTACCTAAGGAAATTTGACCTCAGGATATTTGAACTTTGGAACTATGACCTCGAGAACTTTGGTTGTGGGAACTTTGACCTCAGGAAATTTGACCTTAGGAACTATGACCTTAAGAACTTTGGCCAGAAGAACTTTGACCTGAGGAAATTTAAAATCAAGAACTATGACCCAAGGATATTTGACCTCAAAAACTTTGACTTAGGGAAATTTGACCTTAGGAAATTTAACCTTAAGAACTACTACCTTAGGAAATATGAAAATGGTAAATGCACACTTTTGTAAATGTGCATGTATGGAAGTTAGCTTCCAAATGTGTGTGCTTTTATAAGTGGAAATTTAAGGAAGCTAGTTTCCATATATGTGCATATACGGAAGCACACATTTATGGAAGCCATATTTGTTCTCTTCCTTAAATGTGCATATATGGAAGATGACTACATGTGCATATACAAAATATGTATTTCATATATGTAGATATACAAAAGTGAGATTCCATAAATGCACTCTTCTGTATATGCGCATTATAGTAGTTACTACTAGAATCCAAAGAAAATTAATATAAATATGTTATATTGTGCCAATGGGGGAAATCAAAAGGAAGTGGTTCCCCTTACTAACATAATAGTTGATTGGTTGTGAGATAAGTATGCTTGTTTGATTAAGCTTCCCCTATCCTCCTTGTTTAATAAATAAATAAATAAATCCTTGACTAATAGTTCTTCATAGTACCTATTTCACATGTTTAAAAAAAATATTCCTTGACTGATAGTTCTTCATAGTACCTATTTTACATTTTTAAGAAAAAAAATCCTTGATCAATAGTTCCTAATAGTACTTAGAGAGGCCAAAATTTTGAAAATTTTCGCTATGTTTGGGATTTAAGAAGTTGCAATTGTGCTTGGGGGTATAAAGGTAATTCCACCTCATGAATCTCAAAATTTTTGTGTTGATGGGTGGGTTTGTTGGAACAACATATTCATCACATCCTTGGATATTCGAGGACTTCTAGTAGAAATTTACATGACCCAACCAATCAAAATGAACCATATACTCCTGACTACAAGAGAGAACCATAAATATCATATTTCTATTTAGAGCCTAACACTAAGTAGGATTTTGTATTGAGAAGTCCTGTCTATTATGATAGTATTGGATGATTCTACTATGTCTTCAAGGACACACATAGCTCCTTTGAGGGATTAATGGATTGTGAGGACTAGAGGAGCTTATCCCCTTTTTCCTGTAAGATGTTTGACATATGTTAACAACTTTATAGAGAGAACTCATATTGAGTGGCCTAAGATAGGATTGTTACTTCCTTATTCAAGTGTTCTCATGATGTTATTTGGAGAATACCCTCTGACTAACATATTGAGTTAGGTGGTAGGTTCATGAGGAATGTCGATGTCAAGAACTATGACCTTAAGAAATTTGACCTCAGGAACTACAACATCAAGAAATTTGATCTCAAGAACTTTGATGTCGATAACTTTGAAATCATGAACTATGACCTTAGGAACTATGATTTCAAGAACTTTGACCTCAAAAGCTATGACCTCAGGAACTATGACCTCATGAATTTTGACCTCAGGATCTATGACTGTAGGAACTATGACCTCAGGAATTTCGAAGCTAATAAATGCACACTTTCGTAAATATGCATATACAAAATCCCACTTCGCACGCATATATATAATTTGACTTGTGTATATGAGTGATTTCATAAATGTGTATTTATGGAAGTTGTCTTCCATATACGCACATATATGAAAGCCACATTTATGGAACCCAAATTTGTATGCTTGATTACATGCAAATGTATGGAAGTTGACTTAATGTGCATATACATAAGTTCACTTATGTGTATGTGCACTTCTATATATGTGAATATATGGAAGTTGGCTTATGTAAATGCACACTTTTGTATGTGCACATATACATAAGCTAGATTCCATATATCTGTGCTTCCTTAAATGCATATTTACATAAATTGGCTTTTGAATTTTTTATATGCACACATGCAAAACTACATATATACCTCTATGTACCATTTTCCAACTTATACTAAAAAAATTGATTATTAAATAAAAATGTAATGATTACCATGATAAATGTTAACTATTGGAGTAACTACCACTTCAAGAGAACTAAGTCATATCAATACAAGCTCATACCCATACTTATGGGTGCAGTTCCCTTTACAATATTAACAAGTGAACAAATAAAATAACCTCTATAATCTTCTTGAAGGTATACATGTGACTAGCTTCAAATTTGTGAGTAATGGTAGCTAACCTGGCTTCAACTTGGTACCACGGTGATCAAAACAATATGCCAACTTGTGGTGGGAACAAATTCTTCATAAGAATTATGATTAAGGTGATCTTTGCATCATTATAACTCTCTCAACATTTAGAATATCATCGAGATGCTGCGGACTAGGTCCACAAAGTTTTGACTAAAAAAATCACCATTTAATCCCCAAACAAAAGTTTTAAGACCTCAAATTATTAAACATGACCTCCCTTCAAATGGAAAATCAAGAGCTCCAATTATTTCACTCAAAAAGTACTGAAACATATACAAATTATAAAGTGATACATTTTGGAAGAAATATCTCACACCTTACACCATATTTCTTAGAGAGTTCCTTTCTTCTCTCCCCATTCTCGTAGTTGCTACCAAATCCAAAGAAAAATAATATAACTATGTTATAGTGTTCAAATAGGGGAAACTTGTTATAGAAAGGTTTTCCTCACCCCATGCAACTTGCTCAGAAGGCCTTTTCCATTTCCCTATGCTGACTTGGAGTCCCTTTTTGCAATTCCCAAAGCTAAAAAACATTTTTCCACATATACACGCCCTAACAACTATACAACATTCGTATATGCAGGTTGCACCATTACAACATGCGTACATCGGGTTTTGTGCCCCAAATTAAAAAATGGTGTCAGGTTTCTATGTCACGTCATGAGATCCATGATCCTTGACCTTCCATATACTGAAAACGTTGCAACTCAGCCCTTCAGTTCCATTTGAAGGCTATAAATGGGCCATATCCAAGCTGTGAAAGAGGAGAAGAATTCAACTTTGAGAGAAAAGTTGCTTTGGAGAAATTATTCACTTCATATTAAGTATGCATCCCTTTGTCCTTTTAAGCCTTAACACATTGTTCAACTCCCAAGCTCTTCCCTATTTGATGGAGAACCTCATTGTCTCTCTTATATGAGCTTGTAATTGGTGGAGGATTGAGGTGGTGGAGGCCCAGCTGGAAGGGACTTAGTTTCTTGGTTCCGAGACGTGATGACACAGAAGTTTGTTATTCATACACTTTTGTTGATCATATTCTAATAAAAATACTCTTTTCTCATCCAAGTAATGTCTTGCAAATATTTGAATTGTTATTCCATGGGCGTATTTGTTATGAATATTGATGGATTATGCTATTATATGTGATAATTTTATATATTATCACAATATGCTTTCATATCTTGGTTGTTGAGGACAAGTTTCAGGTGTATAGATTTGATTCGAGTGCTCAACAATGGTCTTCTTCGAACATCTGAATGAGGTAGGAACTTTATCTTATCTTGTTAGAATTTTGGTTTATATAGCATACTTGAGATTAGAGTTGATTTATAAAGTCATTTCCATCTATTTTGGTCTACCCCATGCCATAGAGTGATTTTCCTCGTAACAGAATTGGTGACCATACTGAGGAGGGAATCTTCTTTTGGGGGTTTGGAGTGTTTTTCTCCTTTGATTTCTCTCGGTTAGCTTGAGTTTTCTTGTCGAATGATTGCTTGACAACCTATTTTCATTTTGAGTCTGAGTTTCTTGGACTTATCCTTAACTTGACAATGTTTTAATACATATACACGGTTTTTCCCTTGATAGACGCATACATACGCAAGTTGTCCTTCTATAGGGCACGTACATACACAGTTTTTTCCTAAACATTTGCATACATCATTCTTTTTTTCTTGATTGCTAAGTTTGATGTTTGTTGGGTAAGTTTTGATGATTTTTGAGTCTTCTTGGATCTCTGTTATGACTGTTAAAAGCCTCTTGGGTGACAGGAAACCTTTCTTTGGTTGAATTTTCGAGCGATTTTTCTTTCTCATCATTCTTTTCATTGATTGTCCTTTCATCTTGGGTTGGTTGTTTTATTCTTGATATCCTATTTGGTTTGTCTATGTTTGCTTACAATTGGGTCTTTATATCAATTTGTTGTTTAGTCCTTGCATTTTCATTCTTTTATATTGAAAATACAAAAAAAAAAATAGGCATTTTTCATTTTTGGCATTTGGTATTTTGGGTTCTTATCATTGATCTTAATACATGTATGGAAATATTGTGTCTTATTTGAAATTGCAGAATTGAATTGAAAATTTCATTTTAAAAAGCTTATCATTTGTTGAGAATTGAAGTTAGGACTTTGCATTATATTCATATTCATTTATTTTACTTGCTAAGTCATAACATCATCAGTTCCATGACCACATATTTTGATTAAACAAAGCCACTAAAAGTAATGCTGATAAATTTAAAATTGATTAGAAACGATTTTATTTTTCAGGGTACACAAACTAGCTTAAGATATAGAGCCTTGGAATAGGATTTTGTGAGTAAACTTCTCCAAGGCTATTAAACTCAACATATGTGTCTGACTAAGGGAGTGGTGAAATCCATTGTATAATCGATGACATCAAGAGGCTCTACTCACAATAGATTTAAGCACGAGGTCACATGAAGTTGGTTGCAAAGATATCCCTATAATACCTTATGAGTGTCAGAGATATTTATGGTGATCTTTTAGTATATGGAAATATTTCTAGTACCTTTACCTCTGTGAGAGGTGGTGCTTTCAATATTTTGGGCTTTTTTACCCTGAACATACGGTGGACCCGACTTACGGATGTTCTCTTGTGCATTGATTATATCATGGTGCATTTAGTTGCTTGACATAGATAGTCACATAGGTTACTTGCTGGGGTTATTCTGCAGGTACCCTAATTCAGATAAGGGTTGGACAAGACACAACGTTTATGGAGGATTACCTCTTTGGGTGATCTAATCGACTGCACTGTTAAGTCAATGAGGGCCCTTATAACTAATTTTTATACCTCCAATGTTTTGAAGGGAATTTTAAGCCCCTCTTGGGAGAGGCATACCTACTCTAGTGAGGGAGGCCCCTTTTCAGCTACTATATCTTGTTTGTGTGCATATTGTCCATTTTTTTTATTTTGGTGTTCTCTTTGATTGTTTGTTGGCGTCAATATTTTGTATTGCGTCGTGAGTCTTCAATTATATGGTTAGTGGAGCCTTTGTGACTCCCTCAATTAGAGCTACCCAACCCATGGTCTTTGCTCATTCCATGGGGACGAATCCTTTTGTATTTCCCAGTGGTACACAAAATCATGATAATCAACTAGTACCTTGGGCCTCTAATCATTTTTCTCTTGGTATTTTATACATGTATTCACACTTTCCATCCTTTGTCTCATCACATTATGCGATCCTAGCTTTGGGTCTGGAGGCATGATGCCTCCTTATTCTCCCTTTTCGTTTGGTGGGATTCATATCCCTCAACCAACTCTTATGGTAGGAGGTTGGAATATTCCTTCTTATGGATCCAATCCTAGCTTCACTTTTCTAGGAGAAAGTGCTAAAATGGGGGTCATTCTACTTATTACATCCCCTCCATCTATCCTTTTTCCTCTATGTCAGTTCCGATGAATGATTTTCCCATGGTTGTCCTCTATCTGTCCTATGGTGTTTCATCCGGGGAGAGTCAGTTTTATAGTATGGGCAACCCCCTTCAAAAAGTTCCTTCGTTTGGGGGAAACATATATCCTCACATGAGTAACACTTGTCATGTCACTTTCTCTTTGCATGAGGATTCCTCAGTGATGATGCCTTTACAACCCTTTATGAATCAATTTGGAGGAGGATACTATCCTTCCGAACAGGGCCATGGTGTATACCAAAACCCTTTTTAGCCTTGAATTTTTCAAAACCAGTCTTTCTTGGAACCTTGGTCTCAAATGCCACAACCAACTTCCACCACCAGTCTAGTCACTGCAAGTCATACTGGAATTATATCACCAACCTCTACTAGTCATGTTGGAGATAGATCAACAACCTCTGCAAGTCATGTTGAAGACCAACAACTAGCCGCTGCAAGTCATGCTAGGGGCACAAATCTAGTCACCACTAGTCACACTGCACATTCATCACCAACTTCTGCTAGTCATGTTGGGGTTTCATCACCAACCTCTGCAAGTCATGTTGGAGATGAGATAATAGCCTCTGCAATTCATGCTCAGAGCATGTCACCAACCATTGTAAGTCATGATGGAGGAATTCATATGATTGAGAAGCCTCAACATATAATATGTAATCCTAAGTTCCTTTGTAGGATTTGTAAAGGATATCACTTTACTCATTTGTTCCCTTCTACTATTGTGGTACAAGAAGCATGGTCCTTTCCTGGGGTTTGTTTGGGTTCTGAGTCATCTTTGGTTTCCCAACATTTAGTCCTTATTTGGTTGATACAATGGTCATGTCGATGCAATATTCGGCTAACACTCCTCTTCCTTTAGGGGGTGATGCATCTCTTGACCTTGTTGTCTCACATCTCGTTCAACCAACGGTCGTGCCGATGCAATATTCAACTAACACCCCTATTTATTTAGGGGGTGATGCGTCTCTTGACCCTGTTTTCTTGCATCCTATTCAACCATCAGTAGTGTCGATGCAATCTTCAACCGACACTACTCCTGTTTTTGGGGGTGGTGCGTCTCTTGACCCTATTGTATCCCATCTTATTCAACCAATGGTTGAAGAAGTGGTCATTCCAATGAAATATTTGGTCGATCCCACTCTTCACTTGGAGAGTGACAAGTATAAGGAAGTGACATTGTTGATGCAATCTTCGGTCAATCCCACTCTTCTTTTGGGGGGCGATGCATCTTTCAACCATGTCCTTAGAATTTCTAGTCTTGTACCTTATGAACAAGGGAGAATTCCACTCTCTTCAAGTATGCTCCCTGCAAGTCCTAGGATGGTTTCCTTTGATTGGGATGATCTTGTAGAGCCTCACCTTCCTTCTTCCACACCCTTCCATATAAGGGGAATTCTTCAATATATTGTAGATATGGTGTAACACACCCAATCCCTTGAGTACCTTTTTAAGGAATGGGGCATCTAAATTTCACTTTCCTTGACATCTCAAATCCTTTGTTCGAGGTTTTCATCCTCTTCTACTCACCCGTAGCATCCTAACAATTGCTACCAGGCTGAAATCCTAGCTTTGGATTGCAAGTTATGGCCTCTCGAAGTTCTTCGAGCACTATTAGTTGAGGGCGATGTGGTGTCCATGTGGATCCATATCATTCATACCATACTCAAGATCCTACATCCATGGTGGACGTCCATCCACTGTCCAATCCAACATCGGGATTTTATCTTCATTTGACACATAAGTTGTAGGGGAGTTTAGTGTTTGACAGTTCAACGCTGAACGCCCCTTTTCCTTTCCATGCGCAAATCCTCCAGAGTCCCGAAATCCCAAACTCTCGAGGTGCTACCACGTAGCTACAACCTTCGATACTTTTGGAAGAATATGTTCTAACATCTCAAGTCTCCCGGAGTCTCAAATTCTCAAACTTCCAAAGTACCAGAATCTCTCCATGTGGCTTTCTCCTTTGGAAAGTCTAGGTTATCTATCATACTGCACCACATACCACCGGAGTCCTGAGGTCTCACACTCCTGAAGGGTTAACCCTTTCTCGAGGTGACATATTAAATATGAAGTCAATTACAGGTGGGTCCCGCATACTCCTCCTGCCAAATGGAACAAGCGGTGAGTGACAGGTGTGATACGTGACACGACAGAGATGAACACATGGCCCCTTTAGTGGGTGACATGTGTCACATGTTAATGGGCCTATAGGGTATGCAAAATGAACTAATCTAGGTGACACATGGAACGCTGATCATGGTTCCACATCACTCTGGATGTTGTCACTATGCCACATCAATCCATATTGATGACCTTCCAATCCTTTCGATCTCACGGTCAAGGTGTATCCACGTAATGTTTGGATCTATGACCTCCGTTACTTCGTAACTTTGACGTTTGGGGAGTTTGTGGTGTGACTTCCTCCTTTCTCCCAGAGTGGTCAATGCAAGCTAACCATGGTCTAGATCTAAAGGTCAAGAGAGATCCTGAAGGGTCTCTATATCTATGGTTCGTGTTTATTCACAACTTCGACATTCGGGGAGTTCAATGTCATGAAATTGTCTTCCTCCCAAAGTAATACTTCTTCTAAGTGATGACTACATTATATATCCAACAGAAAAGAGGGATCTTGATGCATTCTCAAATCGACGGTTCACATCACTTCGTAACTTCAACGTTCGGAGGTTTCCTCACCTTGAACCACACTTCCTTATAGAGTTCTAAATTCCAAACACATGGAGAAATCTGATCAATGGTCCACATGCACTCTACAATGGGCAGTCGAGATCTACTTTGGAATTTGGGAGTTATTGACCCAAAGAAAAACACTCCTCGGATCTTATGGAGTGCCAAACTTTGAACCACACTCGATTTATCTCCACGTGCACCTAGCGTCCACGGTTAGGATTTACTCCAACTTGTAGAGCTTCGGGGAAACTAGCGCACTCTTGTGTTTGCACTTTGATACCGTCAGATGATAGAAATTTTAGATAGTTGTTGATCTATGGACACATGTCCCTCTACTCTCAATGGCCCAAATTAACTTCGCGACTCCGAGATTTGGGAGTTTTGGCATTAGACCACCTCTATTCTCCCGAAGTGGGAGTTCACTGAAGTACTTAGCGCTACCTCTTCACTAAGTTCGATCTAACATCTGAGAGTGATTCCCAATGGATTCCTGGATCCAAAATCCTCATCAATTCACAACTCTGACCTTCAATTGTTTTTGAGGTTTGTGAAGTCACACGTCCCGGAGCTCCAAGTTCTGGGAGTTCCAAAGCCAGAGTAGCTTCACTCCTTTCAGGATTAGTGAGGGGTTTCCAACCCTAGGTCATATGGAACCTTATTAAATTTCATAGGTTACGCTCCACTCTTAGCCAATATTTGATCAAGGCTAGGGCACAAGCCCATGGTCTCCTGGGCGACTGGGTTGAAGGGTACACATTTAAGTCACTGGACACAATTTCTAATTCTAGAACAAGTAAATCTCGAGGAATCAACGAGACTGTGTAAGTCGCATAAAATTTGCTCCAACTCTGGAACTGTGAGGCGATTCCCTGGGGAAAACAACTCAAAGGTTTTTTCGACTGGACCAAAGGATAATATTATTGCCTTACAACCATTCAAACGAAATATTTTACCAAAGGATAGTAAATACCATTATAATCAATTTCATGCATGGCACAAATTATCACATCTATAGATACTCAAATCATGCATTTCAATTCTAGCATACAGGGCATAAACAAACTTATCTATTATAGTTTATCACTAATCAACTGACTTTGGGTGTTCTCCTTTCCACCCAAACATAGGCTTAGAGGCATTCATTATTAGTTCTCTATCCACCCTCGTGCCAAGCCATGATATCACTAGGGAACTTTCACAGTTTCTCAAAGTTTCTTTCTCTATCACGGTCTCTATGAGGTTTATCAGGTTCCTCCTCAGCATCAAGCTCACAGTCTCCTTGAGTCACATTCTCTTGTAAATTCTAAGAGATATTATTCTCCTGCTTTCTTTTGTAACTAGAATATCTTATCAAGCTTTCAGTGCTTCTCCTCATCTGGAGAGCCTCATGTGCTCTTCCTCTTCCCGTGTGTCTTCTCTTGTCTACTTCGCGTGTGTTCTTGCACGCCTTTATTATCCTCAGGAAGGTTTCAGACCTGTCCTATTCCTTCAGTCAGAAGGAAAGTCGGGTCAGTCTGGGCCTGCAGTATAACTGTCCTCTATGGTTCTTCAGGCTGACAAGTTTTGTCTCCCCATCCAAACCCTCCATGATTTCATTCATTGGGGTATTTGATTGTTCAACCACCAATCCCTTTCTTACTAAATGATCTCTCCTTGGGATCAAGATGAGGCTTATTATTTCAAAAAGGAGAATTTGGGTCATTTTGACACAATGAACCCTCTCTATAGTTTCCTTGCTCTTTCCTCTAGTGATATCATGGCCAATACTTCAAGCAGGGATGATTTTAAGGATGGAAATTTATTTTAGAATGTAGAAACCTTGGTGAATCTTACTAATCCTTCATATGCCAAATATACATGTTTGGCGATATTTTTGTAAAAATATTCAAATTTCCAAGGATTTTATAAAGTTTTTATAATTTTTTGGCAATTTTTAAGGTAAAATAATTTTATCCTATAGAATTTGGGCGAATCATTTTTAAAATAGTGAAACTTTTTTTTGGAAAAAAACATAGAAAAATAGCCCATGAGCGAAATTTAGCCCCTAAAATCATCCCTAAATTCAAGGCTTCACCCCCATAGTCAGTTATTGGAAATCTAAGGAATAATATATCTACATTGTTCACATGCCATAGCATGGTGATCATAATTAATGATTAATTACAAGATGGGGGAAACATAGGTATTACAATTCCCTCCCCCTTAAAAGGAACATCGTCCTCGGTGTTCTTTCTCAGTAACACCTGTCATGCCTTTGTCATTCAGCTTCTTCGAAAATCTTGATCCTCTTTCTGGGTCAAGTCCTTTCAGACTCTTGGCCTTCATAACATGCCTTCAATAATCTTGGAAAACAAGCATATTAATCACAATTTCATGCAAAAACATTTTATTGTTGTGAAAAATTCAAGAGGAAAATTTTCAGAATCTTGCACAATACTTATCTGTGCAGTCTATGGATTTGTATCCACATGGTTGTCTTGTTATATTAACTCATTGTTTTTCCTGGACATACCCATTGTGTGCATGATACCAATCAATAGTGTATAATAATTATCAAAGTATCCTCTTCCTTCTAGTCACTCACTCTCCAGGCCCAGGTGATCTAAAAATAGGGGTCTGGCTTGTTTTTCTATGCAAGCACCCTCTACTCCATTAAAATAAACTTCATGACCTTGCTCTATGTCATAGTTGTGCAAGAGGTTTTATGTGTCAAGTTTAGGCTTCTTTTATGTGTTTATGTGTGAGGTTTTTAAAATGTTAAATATGTTGTTTAAAGAATACAACAACAAACATAAGTTGATAAAAATAATAACCAACAAAAAATCACAACAATAACAACATGATAAAGGAGTTCACCCCCAATTGGGCTACATCTCCTTGAGCCTCCATCAATGGATTAGAATCCATGGGATTAGTTTGTATAAAATTATTTTACAAGATTCTTCTCAACTCCAATGGATTTACTAACTGTACCATTGGGTTCAGAATACATAAAATCCCCAAAACTGACTATTAGATCTCTGAAAACAAACCATGGCTCATCCGGGCATGACCTCTTCTACAGGTGGCCTTGAGCTTCCCTGAGCTTCATTGTGGAAAAAAAACTTGTAAAAGTCCTCAAATGCCTCTGAAAACTATTCCAATGAGTTCATAGCATAACAATTAGTAAAAAATTACTATTCAATCACTGAAAATGAAATTTGGGCTCATCTGAGCATGGCCTCCTTCAATGGTGGCCCTAAGCTCCCTAGAGCTCCCTGAAACTTCAATGTAGAAAAACCTACACTAGAAGTCTCCAAATGGCTTTGAAAATAGTACCAATGGATTCATAACATTCAAAAACCCCTAGCTGGGCTTTTTTGGCACCTCATTTGGACAAACAATGAAGAAGATAGGCCTCTTGCCATTTTTCTCCTTCAAGCTTGATGTCTCTGGTTCGCCAATTCGCACCTATGTGTGAGTAACTTGGATTCTGGGTGTTTACCATGCCTAAACACAGCACACATGTGCATCTCCATAAAACATGCCAAATTGTCGCATCATTAGTGGACTTAGGGCCTCAAAAGGCAGAGGTGTTGGGCACATGGGGGCCATATGGCCACGTCCCAGCGCTAAAAAAGGGGCACCGTTTGCAAGGTTTCTTGTCCTCTTGACAAGTGGTGGGTGCATGGGTTAAAACCCATTTAAAACTCATGCGCAAAATTTGTAGTGGATGTCACATGTATATGGCGCACAAACTACATATAAATTCGACTTTAAATAAAAGCCACAACACATATATAACAAGGAACAATATGTGGGATATTGGTAGACCATATTCTGCAAAGGAGCTCCACCTTGGAGGGAGGTCTGGTTTTCGATCCCCATGGACTCCATAAAATTTTAAACACCATAAACAAGGTGCCATGTGTCATCCCATGCCTGGGCCACGTGGCACCATACCATTTTCCAAAATGATGCCACGTGTCGCAATCTCATTCGTCCACATGTCTACCAACTAAACTGCCAACTCAACACTTTCCATGTCACCATCGTGCCACATCATCATCATGCCACGTCAGTTGTACATCCCTGCCACATTAGCTGTACGGACTGTACAGTTAACAAATGTTTTTTGTCTGTTTGGTAAATTGAACAGAACACGATATCTCACTCATATAGTGTTTGTTTGAACCCATTCAAAGTGATTTGGATTCGTGAGGATGAGGCCTACGCACTTGTCCGTTTTGAAGTGATTCTGAACACTTTCATTTTTGGGCTAAATTTTGACCCCTGGTCCAGATTCTGATCACACCTTCCCACTGAAAGGCTTTTGGACCCACAAAATCTGATGATTATCTACCTAAGCTTCAATACTCTTCTTCTTCTAAGTTTTATCAACTGATTCTAATTGAAAATTCTTTTTGGCAATCACCTGGGTGCCTTGCCTTGCCTTGCACTGCAACTGTCTATGTCCCTCAACCATTGTTCTCTGGCTACTGCTGACCCACTATTCTATTTGTGATTGGAAGACTATTAGCCTTCCCACTGAAAATCAAGTCCCTCTTGTGAACTCTTGGCATCAACACAATCCGTTCTACAATGGCTGCAAAATACTTTCCTGCGACATCTTGTCACAAACCAAGAAAACCATGAATCTTGAAAACAAACTTTATACAAGAATGAAAATGATGCCAACAAAGTCTTTTTTCTCTTCAAGAAAATGGTCACATCTTGTACTTCATCAAAGTACATGGCGTTTTCCTTCATCTTTGTGTACTCAATATCGACTTACAAGCCAACAACACCATCAACTAAACATAAGTCGAAAAACATGATCTACCATACATAGTTTTCAAGACAACATCGACACAAGTCGAGACTCATTTGAAACACATCGGCATTTCAAAAGTCGACATTCATGATACACAACCATGTTACATTCATGAGTCACTCATAGTGAAACTATCATAAAGTTCACTGTTTACACATACAAAATCACATGCATGTGCTAGCTCTTCAACTCTCCTTCAAGTACAAACATAAGTACATAAACCCAAAAACATGTGGGTACATAAGAGCTGGAAATGAAAAAGATATATGGATGCAATAAGTGAGTATCATACCCATATTGTACATCCTCCTGGCAAAGTTGTGCAACAAAAAGAATGCCTTCAAAAGAATTGCATTCACATGCAAACTTGCATCATACAAGTTATGATAAGCTGCTACAACTTGTCATAATTTCAATAGAAATGAATACATAAGGATGAAATTTGCATCTACAAACAAAGAAATGCAAGCCTTACTTGTTCAAGAAATCTAACCATTTCTTACCAAACCAAGTCAATGGTGACTTTTTCTGCTGAAAATCCTCTTCTTGTGAATCATCTTGACTCACATCAATGATGGAATCTCCTCTTCCATTCTTGCAAGTCTCTTTATCCATCTACTTCTTGTGTTGTGAATGAGTGGTTGGATGCAATGTCCAACATTGGTCAATGAGATGACCCCTCTTCTGGCAGTGAGTGCAAATATTTTGCATCTTCTTTTCAAGTTGCCTTTTCTTGGAAATTTTCCTGAATGTGGTGAATATTTTCCAACATCTTGAAACATGATGGTTATCTAAACCACAATATGTACATGAAATTTTTCTTCCATTTTTACATGAAAATTTACCATGCTCAACATAATCAAAAGAAACTGAATTATAGGCACAAATATACCGTGAACATTCACCTTTATCGCCTTCTTGAGGAGGTAAATTTGAAGAGTTACTAGCTCTCCTTTGAAGACCAAAAACAATGTTCTTGTCCTCATGGCTGTCACAACTCTCTTGTTTCACACATTTGCATTCATCTTGAACACACACTTTGCATTCTTAGGGATTGAACTTGCAAGAAAAGTCCTTGAACATTCACCTTTATTGCCTTCTTGAGGAGGTGAATTTGAAGAGTTACCAGCTCTCTTTTGAAGACCAACAAAATTTTTCTTGTCCTCATGGCTTTCACAACTCTCTTGTTTTAGACATTTGCATTCATCTTGAACACACACTTTGCATGCTTGAGGGATTGAACTTGCAACAAACGTTGTTCGTGGAACTGTTTCCCTTGTCTCCTTAACTTTGGAATATGCTCCATCTTTCTGTTCATATCCAATACCCCTATACTTGGGCCTCTCCTCAACAACAATAGGCTCAACAATTCCTTGTGCATGCTTGCCTAAACCTCTACCTTCATATCCCATTTTTAACAATAACTTGGACCCTATTCCTCTTGTATGATTTTCAAAAACACCAAAGCATTCATCTTGAGAGGAATTTGAAGAAAAACCAACATTACATACCTCATGTTCATGCATGTACTTGGTAAGGGTTTCCTTTGCCTCATGGAGCCGAGTCTCCATCTCATGCAACTTTTCAAGAAGTTGGTGCTTCTCCTCCTTTATGGCCATCAACTGCTCTTGAAGGACAATGATCTCCTTCCTATCTTCCAACATCTCTTGTACCATATCTCTCATGGTTACAATCTCCTTCAACATCTCTTTGTCAAAGAACTTGGCTAATGAAGATGTATGAGAACTCTCACTGTTTGAAGCTTTCTCCATCCTTGCAAGATATCAAACTTCAACACAAAATTTGCACAATAATACCAACAACTAAATATCTAGCTATCAATGGCAATCACATGAGAAAAACTATGCTCTAATACCACTTGATCTGAAAATAGGGGGTTGACTTGTTTTTCTATGCAAGCACCTCTACTCCATTAAAATAAACTTCAAGACCTTGCTCTATGTCATAGTTGTGCAAGAGGTTTTATGTGTCAATTTTAGGCTTGTTTTATGTGTTTATGTGTGAGGTTTTTAAAAGGTTAAATATGTTGTTTAAAGAATACAATAACAAACATAAGTTGCAGAAAATAATAACCAACAACCACTCACAACATTAACAACATGATAAAGGAGTTCACCCCCAACTTGGCTACATCTCCTTGAGCCTCCATCAATGGACTAGGCTCTTTGGGATTAGTTTGTATAAAATTATATTACAAGTTGCTGCTCAACTTCAATGGATTTACTGACTGTACCATTGGGTTCAGAATACATAAAAACCCCAAAAATGACTATTAGATCTTTGAAAATAGACCATGGCTCAACCGGGCATGACCTCTTCTACATGTGGCCTTGAGCTTCCTTAAGCTTACTTGTGGAAAAAACACCTATAAAAGTCCTCAAATGACTTTGAAACCTGTTCCAATGAGTTCATAGAATAACAATTAGTCAAAAATGACAGTTCAGTCACTGAAAATGAAATTTGGGCTCATCTGCATGGCCTCCTTCAATGGTGGCCCTAAGCTCCCTAGAGCTCCATGAAACTTCAATGTAGCGAAACCTACACTAGAAGTCTCCAAATGGCTTTGAAAAAAGTATCAATGGACTCATAACATCCAAAAACCCCTATCTGGGCATTTTCGACACTTCATTTGGCCAAAAAATGAAGAAGATAGGCCTCCTGCCATTTTTCTCCTTCAAGCTTGTTGTCTCTGGTTCGCCAATTCGCACCTCTGTGTGAGTAACTTGGATTATGGGCATTTCCCATGCCTAAACCCAACACATGCATGCATCTCCAAAAAATGTGCCAAATTGTCACATCGTTAGTGGACTTAGGGCCTCAAAAGGTGGAGGTATTGGGTGCATGGGGGGCATATGGCCACATCGTAGCGCTAAAAAAGGGGCACCGTTTGCAAGGTTTCTTTTCTGCTTGACAAGTGGTAGGCACGTGGGTTAAAATCCATTTAAAAATCGCATGCAAAATGTGTAGTGGAGGTCACATGTATATGGCACACAAAACTGAGGGCTGGGGCTAAACCCCAGCTCGGACTCACGCCCAAACTACACATAAATTCGACTTTAAATAAAAGCCACAACACATATATAACAAGGAAAAATATGTGGGATATTGGTAGCCCATACTCTGTGAAGGAACTCCACCTTGGGGGGAGGGGGAGGTCTGGGTTTCAATCCCCACGGACTCCATAAAATTTTAAACACCATAAACAAGGTGCCACGTGGCAGCCCACGCCTGGGCCATGTGGCACCATAATATTTGCCAAAATTATGCCACGTGTTGCAATCTCATTCGTCCACATGTCTTCCAACTAAACTGCCAACTTATCACTTTCCACTTCACCATCATGCCACGTTAGATGTATGACCCTACCACATCAGTTGTATGGATTGTACAGTCAACAATTTTTTTTGCCTATTTGGCAAATCGAACAGAATGTAATATTTCACTCATACAGTGTCTATTTGAACCTGTTCAAAGTGAGTTTGGTTTTTTAGGACAAGGCCTACACACCTATATGTTTTGAAGTGATTCTGAACACTTTCATTTTTGGGCTAAATTTTGACCCGTGGTCCAGATTCTGATCACTAGGCTAAGGCATCCCCTTCTTTGCTATACATTCTTTGGGAGAACCATCTTACCTTGCCAAGGTTTTCTCGCACAAGAATAATTTTAGAGACTTCATTGACCCTTATAGTCAAGGCATCCCTCAGACTTGTTCTGCCGAGGCATCCCTTCAACTTGTGTTACCACAAGACAACATATTCTAGGTGATCATGGCTTACCATAGCGTTCTCATGTCTCAATTAGTAGCTTTTTCATGCTTTCCTACTTGACAACATTCATATGTCCTCCCTAGACATATATTTTTTCATCTCACCTATATTATAGGTGTTATCACTGAAAAATTGTTCGCAACATTGCACACAATGGTTGAAGAAAGACATCAATTCCATCAGCAATTAGTACACCTACAACATCAAAATTCATCAAAAAGGCTCAAAACTATACACTTGGTTCAAAAATTAAAATTCACAAATTCATCAAAGGAAGCACGTGCACAGTGCATAGATTGTGCAGGCTGACATGACCCTCAACGTGCACTGTGCGCAAGATGCACGATTGTCTACGAGAAAAGATGCACACTTCTCATGAACGATGCATTTATGAATCTTGTTGGCCTCTCAACCACTTCTAGTCTGACTCCCAACATGATTTGACACTCAGATATGAGCGAAATCTATCTTGGAGGCTGGTCAAGGGGTAGGAAGTTCCCTAGAAGACCCTTTTCACACTATGAACTAGTTGTATATTGCCATGAATGGACACTATAAATATGTTTCATGGGTGTGATAGAAAAATAAGAACTTCAAGGTATTTTATGCTGCAAGAATTCTTCTTGGAGAATCCTCTTTTGTGTTGGAATCATTCAAGCACTATATCAAGGGCCATTCCACTCACCTCTTGAGAGGATTGACATTGTATTTCTTCACCATTGTCACTTGCCATTGCATGAAGAGAAGAGCTCTCTATTAGGGAAGTCAAGAGCCCTCCCAAGGAGGAAGAGGGGATTCATAGGTCCCTGCCTTTATCTATAGTGTTAGCCTATCAATATATTGATCCATTGGTAGCTATATGATGATCATATTTTTCTTTTCATGGTTCTAGTTCTTGAAAGATTCTCTAACATTTATTTCTTTTTGTTTTTAGTTTGATTTCCTTGTTTCATGTGTATTTGATTATCTAATCAACTCACAAAACTTTGTCTTGTTTAGCTGACTTAACTAAGCAGGTAAGTGTTTTGTTTTTTCTCACCCATGTGACAAAACCAACACAGCAGATTGGCGACCATACTGGGGATTGATATCAAATTCCTCCCTATTTAAGTCTTGAGAGCACTTATTTCTAATTGTTTTAATATGCAGATACCAAAACCGGCCTTGTCCAGCCTTCCAAAGTCAAAATTCAGAGCCAAGGCAAGAGAATTTCACTCAAAAATTTCTTTCTCAATGTGTGAAAGGAAGTGCATGGATTTCAAGGCACACAAACGTGCATTATGCGTAATGTGCACGTGAAAACCTTCATTACTCTACATATTTTGTTCCTGCTACCCGCTTGTCAGAACTGCAACACACACATAAGTTCATTTTTTGCAAATTGTAAGGGTTTTTATGAGTGGTTTGAGGACCCTAGCCTTCAGATTTTAATTTTTTTTACTTTGTAAATAAACTACACTTCACTCAGAGTCCTTTATCATAAGAAATATTAGCTAACATAAGCACATAGGGGTAAAAATAATCTTTATTCTTCTCTTTGTTTTGTTTCCACATGGATGGCTCATGTTGGCACAGGGGCAGACCCAGGGTTCAGCTCCAAGAGCGCACCAGCAAGCCCTAACTACTGGCCCTTTCAGCAACACTTGCGAGACAGATACAATCTCACCCAAAGTAGCTATGGGGGGTTGCAGGACACATATGTCTACAACCAAGGGAATACATAGTGGATCCAATACACGAACAACATAACATCTAGATATCAATTACCATCTTAGATCTACTTTGCACAACTATCTATCATATCTAACACAATATCACAATAGCAACATATCATATGACAAATAACCCAACATCAATCACACATAACACAAGATATACGTGGTTCACCCTCTATCTAGGTATACGTCCACATAACTGTGCTTTATAATATATTAAGATGGAAGCATACAATTCTTATCTACGCTCTTAGCCTACAGATCTCTCTCTCTCTTTCTATGTCTTTTGTCCCTGCGCACCTAATTGTAGGGTTGATCTTCGCACCCAACTGAAGATCTTACAATACAAAAGGCCCTCACACCAGCACTTCTCTCTCACATAGTAGTAATCAATCGATCTCACAATAGCAATGAACTCTCAACCAACCTAGCACCAACCCATCCTAGGTCCTCTTGACCTTTATTTATACATTATAATAGCTCACCGACATCCTTAGGTTGAAACCTAAGTGTCAAAACCCTAGATACCAAAACCCTAGATGTCTAAAAACCTAGGCCAACTTGACCCACATTTTCAGGGCTTCGCCAACCTGTCTTTCCTTCCTTCTCGTGTGGTGCTTCAAAGCATCCAACATTGGATTTTTCTGCTTGCTGAGTTATCCATGATCTGTCTTCTTTGCTGATATGTCCATCCTTGATATCCTCATCCAACGACTTGCTTTCTCTTATTTCACACCGTCTTTTCTTCTCTTATATTCACTTTAACTTAATCTTTGCATTCCATATTTTCTACCTTAATCTTTGCTTACTTCCATACCCAAGGGCCAACAAGCCCCCAACACTCACCTGTGACTCGTCCTGAGGCACTTCAAATCTGATCCTTTTGATTTGCTTCGAATTTAGGCTGTGTAGAGCAGCCTGTGCTTTCTGGTCTTTCCTCCCCACTGTGTGAAAACTGTCATATCTGTGTCTAGTACCCAGTTTCAACTGCACCTGGTACCTGGACCCTTTTCCTTATGCTTTTAGTGAGATCTACGAGGCAACAGGTTGTCATAATACAATTTCAATCGGCTCCCGTTCAACGAACCTTGCTTCCATTCTCCATTCAAAGTCTTCAACTGCACAACTCCTCCTTCTGTAACATAGACAACCTCATATGGCCCCAGCTAATGCGTTCTAAACTTTCCCGGATGCTTCATGAACTTACTGTCATATACTAGTATCAAATCGCCTTGCTTAAATGCCTTCTTCTTGATGAATCTGTCATGGTAGGCCTTTTATCTTTCCTTCTTTACCTATTGATGGAATCCTACAATAAATTTGTCTTCTTCTAGTTATACCAACTGCGTGAGCCTCTCTTGAACAACACCGGTTTCATCCATATTTGTAAAGGCTGTGATTCTTAAGCTTGGGACCAAATATTCCATCGGGACAACTTCTTTGAGACCGTAAACCAACTTAAAGGGGGTTTGCATTTTTAGCTTCGTTAAAGTGATTCTATAGGCCCATAGTATTTTTGGTACTCTTAAATCCCAGTCATCCCTGTTCACATTGCAAATATTCGTCAGTGTCTTCTCCAAAATCTTGTTGAATGCTTCAACTGTCCCATTTTCTCATGGATGGTAGGGTGTGCTCTTCTGATGATGGAATGAAAATTCCTCATTCAAGGCTTCAACAGTCATATTGATGAAGTGTGTGCCTTAATCGCTCATAAGGATCTTCGGGCATCCAAACCTGGTTATGATGTCATCAAATATGAAGCACGCAGTTGTAGTTGCACTACAATCCTTAAATGCTCTTTCTTCAACCCATATGGTCAAGTACTCTGTCACAGTAATTATGTATGTTTCTCTTGTGCACTTCTCTGGTGGTCTTATAGGTCCCACAAAATCAATGGCCCATTTCTCAAATGCTTGTAGGGTCAACTGCGGTACTAAAGGCATTTCATCTCTTCTGGACATTTTTCCAACTCTTTGGCATACATCACAGGCTCTATAATAGTCCTTAGCATCTCTATGTAAGGTAGGCCACCAAAGGCCAACTCTAAGAACCTTTTGCGTTGTTTCTTTCCCTGCATATGTTCCTCCTGCGATGTCGTCATGAGCTTCTACGAGGATCAATGGTCGCTCTGCCTCCATAACACACCTCCTCAATATCTCATCAGGCCCCATCTTGTATAGTTGTCTATCTATAAGTGAAAAGTCTACATCACACACTACCAGTTGCTTTTTCTAGGTGATTGTATATTCACTCGGTGCCAATTCTGTTGACAGGAACTGGACTATCTCCGCGAAGTGATCATCAATCTTTCTAATGGCCGATAACTATGCATCTGATAGTTTATCCTCCAAACTAGTAGGCTCTTCTCCATGTTCTAACCTCGACAAGTGGTCAAGACCTTTGTTTGTTCTTCTGGGCTTAACCACAATCTCAAAAGAATATTCCTGAAATAACAAAATCCATCTACATATTCTCCCCCCCAAGACTAGTTTGTTAAGTAGCTATTTCAACACAGAGTGATTAGTAAACAATTTAAAGTGTCCTCCCAAGAAGTAGTGGTGAAACTTCTACAGCGCATACACCATGGATAACCCTTCTCTCTCAGTGGTGGTGTAATTAATTTCAGCTGTTGTTAGATTCCTACTAGAAAAGGCTAATGGGTGGTTAATGTCTCCAGTTCCTGGTTGTGCTAACACAACTCTTAATGCAATATATGATGCATAGACATGCACGTGAAATTCCTTGTTCCAATCTAGGAAAACCAGAATAGGCGCAATAACCATTTTATGTTTCAGTGTGTCGAAGCTCTGTTGGCATTCTTCTATCTAATTAAACGAACAATATTTCTTCAAAAGATTCTCCACATGTGCTATGATTTGTGCATAGACTTTAATGAACTTCTTGTAGTATCCAGTGTGTCCCAGCGCAGTGCACAACTGTTTGACTGAAGTAGGAGGGGACATGTCAACTATAATGTAAATCTTAGATGGGTCTACCAACAATCCCTACTTACACACAATATCACCTAACAACCCTCCAAAGGGTGAAAAGAAGATGCACTTCTTCAGGTTCAAGGCAATCTGACACTGCTTGCACTTATCCAACATTAATCTTAAACATTCAATATGATTTTGTAATAATCTAAAAACAGTCCAATGATCAAAATATGCTTCCAAGACTTTATGTAAAAACTCCTTGAACGCTTCGACCACCACCTTGGAAAAGATGGCTGAGACATTCTTCAATCCAAATGACATCACTGTATATTGGTAGGATCCCCATTCTGTTGCAAATATAGTCTTATGGATATCTTCCTTGGCAATTCAGATATGATGGTATCTTGGAAATCCATCTATAAAAGAATATACCTCCTGTCCTCCTACATTATCTAACACTTCGTCAATGAATGGCGTAGGGAATGGGTCATCCAAACATACATCATTCAGCTTCCTGAGATCTACATAGATCCTAATTTCTCTGGTCTTTTTGTCTTATACCACCATAGGGCTAATCCACTCTGACTCTTCAATAGCTTCTATGATTCCTTCTTCCAGCATTCTTTCAAGTTCAATTTTCACTTTCTCCTTATATTTGGGATTCAATCTATAGGGTCTCTGTTTAACTGGCCTTACATCTAGTTTCAAAGGGATCCTCATATCTCCCATGGGCCCTTTAATGCCCTTCATATCAGTGAACTTGGTCGAAAACAAGTCCTGATATTGATGCAGTAACTCTGTGATCTTGGCAATAGTGGCAGCTTCCCAATAATCTCCAACATTTGCAAGCTTCAGTGTTTTCTCTGTTCCAATATTGAATTTTTTGATCTTGATCAGTTTTCCAATGAAAGGTAGTTCAACTGTTGGTCCTTCTATGTCTCTCTGTCCTTATGTTTCGATGATGTTCACCTTTCTCGGATCATCATCTTCGTCAACATTGATATTGTAATAGCCTTGCATTTTCTAGAGAGGCACAATCCATTCATCCTCTTCTTGTTCCAAAGGGAGGCTAGGGGCCTCCTCAAATACTTTATGTCTTACAATCTGTAACGCTTGATCCACTGTGGGATATTGGCTTTCAAATAAAAAGGTAGTTACAAAGTTCTGAGTCGTACCTTCCCAATCTGCAGTGACGAGGCACAGTTCTACTTGTAGGTACCAATTGATAGGTGTTGTGTCTAGTGTGTTGATGAATTTGTGCACCCACTTCTCTTGAGGAATGTTTATCTATGTTTCCTCGCAATGTCGCACATGGTCCTGTAAACAACTTCGACCTGTGTACCTAACTTCACAACCTTCTACTTGCTCTGAAAACCATGTTGTCATCAAAGTGAAACATTGTATCTAGTCTGTAATGTTTTTTTTATGTGTCCCCCACCATCTTGCTAGAGTTTCTTTCAGGGCCTCATCCATTTCCATCAATATTTGTTGTATTGGTTCAATTTCTTCAAATTCCAACAAGAATGCTTCTAAATGATTTAGACCATCAAATGTGGGAAAGTTACTTACTATTGTACCGATCCAACGAAATTCTCTGGTTAATCTAGCACATATCCTTGTATATACTTCGTACATTTTGTTCTTCCAGTTCTCTAGTGCTTGTTCTGAATATGATGAGCATGCATTGTCACTTATCCAGCTTAGGTTCCCATCCACCGTAGGGTTAATATAATCCTGGTGTCTGGCTGTTAATTTGTATATGTTTTCTAGTTCATATGCATGGTCTTATTCCCTGATGGGTTCTGTGTATCTTTGACCTTCGTCGGGATCCAAAGGTGTAATGAACCTAAGGCCATCTCCTTCAAACATCATTCTTATTTTCTTTAAATCAACCACAGTGGAATTATTGAAAGCCCAATCAATTCCTAACATCGCAGGGTAAGGACAACTATCATGAACTATCTCAATCACCTCAAAGTCTGCAAACATCCATACTCTGTCGATGTCCACTGGGACATGTTCCAATCTTCCAAAGGGGCTTATAGCTTGCTGATTAGCCATCCTAAACCTGATAGGAGAGTAGATCAACTTAGGTTTTCCCATTAGTGCCCAGGTCTTCTTCGTCATGAAATTTACCTCTAACCCTAAGTCGAGGACTACATAGTCTATATCATACTCTCCAATTTGAGCATTCAGGTGTAGTTACTTATTTGTCCTTCTCTTTTTAGAGTCTTGCTGTACTTCTCTATTCAGAAAGGGATCTATCTTTCCTAATTCATATTGTCTGATTAAAGTTTTTAGCTCTTGTACAACGCTTTCATCCTGAATCAACTTAATACAAGTATATAATAATTCCATGAGATTGCTTACCTCTTTTCCTTCTCCTGGAAGAGTATACTAGTCGAATTCCAGAGGCATTCCACATTCTCTCACTGCTGGTCATGTCTTTGACGAAGAACCTTGGTCTCTCCGGAATTCTTTTCTTTCCTCCTTGAATATTTGTTTTTCTTTCTTTGCATAAAAAACTTGTGTCTTCTCTGCAAATTTCCTAACCCCTGGTTCTTCTATAGTCTTTCCTTGGGTCATTCTATATTCTCCTGTAAAAATGCCTCCTCTAGTGATAACAGTGACTCTAGGGTCCTCTCCGCAAGGTTCAGCGTATATTAGTCGCACTTGCGGGTTTTGTTGAGGTCCTCATCTCTCTTGAAGTTTGGCTAGTAGCACAGGACAATCTTCGATAACATGTTCGAATGAGATGCAATAGCTTCAAGTGGTACAAGGGTTCTGAGAGTCCCTTGCTAAGTGTCCTGGCTATGCACAGTTGTAACAGATGATCTGTCCTCGACCTCGACCCATACCTCCTCCTCTTCCTCTTCCTATGAATCCACTGCGAGGGTTGAAATTTCCTCTTCCTGGGGAATTATACTGCGTAGTGCTTCCTTCTTGTTGTACTCGACCTTTGGGGAATTATACTGCGTAGTGCTTCCTTCTTCTTGGGGAATTTTGTATATATTACTCGACCTTTCATGCATGAGGTCATAAGCCCTACAATCCATGTCATTGTGTCCTACCGACTTACAAAATGTGAAATACAGATTTGTGGGTGTCTGGACATATTTTTATAGATAGTAGCATTCACCAGGGCGATGTCGATTTCTACATACCTCGCACCAGGGTAGCGTAACTTGCTTCAAAGGGCTCAGATCTCCAGAGGCTAAGTATTCATGAAATAAGGGACAATGTTCCTTGTCATGGCCTTCTGATTTTCATCTGATACACCAGATGTATTCTCTTTTATCTTTTCCCTTGTCTTTCTTCACATCTTTGACCTGTAAATATAATCTAGCCAGTTGACTCAAGATTTGACTCATACCTGAGATGGATTCTCCCATAGGGGATGATTCTAACTTCATGGTGATCTCCAGTGCCTCAGCCTGTGAAGAAATATTCTACTACATCAGAGGAACTCTGATGTGTGGTAAGAGAGCAACAATGAACCATTCCTTGTTTTGCTCATCTAGGATCTGAAAAATCAAATGGCCTGTCAAGGTCTTAAATCTCTGATCAAACTCCCACACAGATTCAACTATACTCTACTTGATTTCTTTTAGCTTTGTAATGCACTATGACTCTAACTTAGGTTTCTTGAATTCAATAATTAACATAGTCTTAATGAGATTCAACGGTTTTGGTGCAGTTCTTTGGACAAATTTTATGTACCATCTTAGTTCGTGATATCTTAGGGTAGTAGTAAATTGAGATCGCTTAACAGCTTCATGGGTGATATTATTAATAATCCATACAACTTCACATAAAAACCAGTGCTGATCAGGATCTTTAGATCCATATCCTCTAAAGGTGGGTAACCTCATCTCATCTGCCATAGCTCTTCCTAGGTTTCCTGACTAAGTATGTGGTGGACTGCTAGTGACAGTGCTCAGAGCACTCTG
The DNA here is from genome assembly GCA_009831015.1 of Picea engelmannii. Classification (NCBI taxonomy): domain Eukaryota; kingdom Viridiplantae; phylum Streptophyta; class Pinopsida; order Pinales; family Pinaceae; genus Picea; species Picea engelmannii. The sequence goes on along the minus strand of ML785292.1, from coordinate 212,810 downwards.
GTGACTCTAATTAATCTAATTTCTTAATGATGCTAAAACAACAGGAGGAATAATAATACTTACTTCAATAGTCTATGCGGTTCCTAAAGTTTATGGCTCTTCCTAGAGAGGTTCTTTAGCTTTCCCTTCCTCTACCCTAGAGGATTTTGAATGCTCTTTGTCTATTAGATCTACCTCTTCTCCACTGTAGAAACCCTCATCCCCGTAGTTCTTCTTAAACAGGTTCACAAGAGGGACTTCTCTAAACACTCTCCCACTACGCGTATCTCCAACCTCTATGTCATTGTTGCTGTCTGAGTTCTTGAACATTAGCCTTTTCCATTCCGACCAACTACTCTATCTTAAATATGTTCTTCTCATGCAATATCATCTTGATCCTCAACTTCAAAAAGTGTATAAATTTTACTCTGGGTCCCTTAAAAAAACACCTCTCAGCTTGACTATATGACTCTACTCTGTCAACAACAAACTCGGTGATATACTCTCCAATGGTACTATCGAACCAGTGATATACTTCTCTTGACACAGAGTTATCAACTCTCTTGACCTTCTTGATTAGCGCTAACATCAAAACCATAGGTGGTCTAGATATGATCTCAAATTGGGTGTCTACTAACCTAGCTAGCCACTTGTATAACTCTCGATGAATTCCTCCAAAGAAAATATCGTGTATATCAGTAAAGATATATCTTCCCAACCAATCCTCTGTACTAAGGTTAGGGTTTATGTTTTGGGCTTCAGTGAAGTCCTTTTCTTGATCCTCTATCCACTTCTGGATATCTATCTTCGATGGAAACCACCTTGACATTCCCTCAAGAAGATTCCTGTCCCAGCAATGGAACCATTTGTTGGCACAGGGAAAAACACAGGGTTCAGCTCCAAGAGCGCACCAACAAGCCCTAACTACTGACCCTTCTAGCAGCACCTGTGAGGCAGATGCAGTCTCACCCGAAGTAACTATAGGGGGTTGCAAGACACATATGTCTACAACCAAGGGAATACATAGTGGATCCAATACAAGAACAACACAACATCTAGATATCAATTACCACCTTAGATATACTTCGCACAACTATCTATCAGATCTAACAGAATATCACAATAGCATCATATAAAATGAAAAAGAACCCAACATCAATCACACATAACACAAGATATATGTGGTTCACCCTCTGTCTAGGGCTACGTCCACAGAACTGTGCTTTAGAATATATTAATATGGAAGCATACAGTTCTTATTTATGCTCTTAGCCTGCAAATCTCTCTCTTTCTTTCTTACTCTTCCCTCCCCACACACCTAGCTGCAGGGTTGATCTTCGCACCTATATGAAGATCTTACAATAAAAAAGGCCCTCACACCAACACTTCTCTCTCACACAATAGTAATCACTCAATCTCACAATAACAATGAAATATCAACCAACCTAGTACCAACCCATCCCAGGTCCTCTTGACCTTTATTTATACATTATAATATTTCACTGACATCCTTAGGTTGAAACCTAAGTGTCAAAACCCTAGATACCAAAACCCTAGGTGTCTAAAGCCCTAGGTCAACTTGACCCGCATTTTCATGGCTTCACTAGCCTGTCCTTCCTTCCTTCTCATGCGGTGCTCCAAAGCATCAAATGATGGTTTTTTCTGCTTGCTGAGTTGTTCATGATCTGTCTTCCTTGTTGATCTTTCCATCCTCGATTTCCTCATCCAATGGATTGATTTCTCTTATTTCACACCATATTTTATGCTCTTCTTCTCACTTCGACTCAATATCAGTCACTGTATCTTTCACGCAGTTTGCATTCCGTCTTTTCTACCTTAATCTTCGCTTACTTCCATACCCAAGGGCCAACAACTCATTTGGCATTTAAAATTTTGAGTTGAAATTATTGCTTTTTCAAACACAATCAATTAATTTTGGACTAGAAATAAATTTTAACCCTCAAGTATGCTCTTTCCCCACACCCAAGTGTGATCTCAGGAATTATAAAAGGTGGTTGAAATGAAATTTCATCTCCCTTTAAAAATCATTAGGAGAGGAAAAATACCCCCTAGGGACCTCTTAGTTTTGGAAATCATATTAAAGCTTTCTAAGGGCCCATACATGGCCACATGTTTGCAATCTTAGGATAGTTTCTAAAATCTTTCTTAGTTTAGACAACACTCTAGGAAAGTTTAAAAGATCAAGTAATGGGCCCATACATGCCCACATGTCTACAATCCTAGGATAATTTCAAAATATTTTCTATTTTAGACAACATTCTAGGGAGTTTAAAGGATTTGTAAGGACCCATATGTCCAAATTGCTAGTTCTTTATGGCTTTAAATATTCCACAAGGTTTTACCAAAGAAACATAGTAAGGTAGGTAAGAATATTTGTAAGGACCACAGGAGCTCCACATGCTGCAATATCACACTTACCTTATTAAAATATTATGCACACTTTTCACTTTCTTGCATACACATCCACTCATCACACACATAATTTCTATTAGAATAGTGGAGGTCGAAGAAAGATTTATTTTAAGTACCCATAAAAGTACTTCAAAGGAATTCCGAAAGATTCGACTACTTCTTTGGAAATTATCCACACCAATTTAATTCAAACAAGATTGGTCCATGACCCCAATATCTCATCCCACCACATCTAATTTTTTTTTTATGAACGCACTAAATTTTCCTCCATAGGAGGTGCCAAAAGAAATTTTTAGTCTAGGTAGGATCTCAAGGGTAGGCATCGAAATAACCCCCCGTTATTAGGTTCTCGCATTTTGAAACAATCTAAGTTGAGAATAGGGATCTTTCAAATGCTCCAAGTCAAGTGTTCCTATACCATAAGGTAGGGAGATACCCATGAAGGGTCGAAGGCTGAGGACTAGTTGTTCTGTGCATCCCTCATTGAGTCACCCAACTCGTGTGAGGGCATCTAACCCGTGACCCATTTCTTAGGCCGGAAATCTAAATGTTGCACTTTGACCAAGGTACTTAGTGGCCAAACTTAGGATATCTACCCAGGTGGCGATTGTGGGTTGCAATCACACCTTGATCAGATTTTGTGTGGCTATTGGAAAATATCGCCAGCTCTTTCAGGATATGCACCCTATACCCCTCATTATAATTGATTACTTCAACATTCACTAGTTCCTCTTCTAGTGGCTTCAAACTCAATTGTCGAGTTCTATTGGAAGGCCCAGTGCTAAATTGAGAGGAAGGATGATAGGTATTTTAGGACATGAGCATTTGTTTTTGTTTCCCCCCCATGCGAACAAAATCCACCTATCTACATGCTTGTTTATTTTACAGTTGATTTATGTATGATGTTCATTTGATTACATGAAATTGTAAGTTATACTATCTTGTGAGGGTCAAAAATATAAAAATATCTTGTTCATTTATTTCTCTCTTTTCACCATTTTAACACATCCACTTTGCTTGTCGGAACCATATGGGAACCACATAATTCTTTTCATTCTAGATGCTTTCATAATCTCCCTCCTATTCTAGGAGGAGTCCCTAGTCTCGCCAACTCACCGGCTCAACCATCTCACACCCCAATGAGTACTACTTCTTTGGGATCATCTTTACTTGGTTCCACTTTGCTTGGGTCAAATACCCAAGGCAATCCATCTCTTGGTTCTCCTTCAAAAGGAGGAGGGGGTCAAACTTCTTCTCAAGGAAGAAGTACAAGCCCACCAAATTCCTCTCGAGGGACAAGTCCATTACCTACACACACAATGGATGGAAATAATCCTCCACCTAATACCCCTATGCCATACTTGGAATCCCTCAACATTCCTGATTTAATCAAACTCATGAATGATCCCATTTTTCATGCTGCCACTTGGCCCAATATGCCTACCAAATTGCGTTCAGATATTCCAAAGTTTGAAGGAAAACCAGGGGAAGATACTGCCAACCATGTTATGACCTTCCACTTATTGTTCTCTTCAAACAACATCATGGATGATTCCATCCACTTGAGGTTATTTCAAAGAACTCTCATGGGTTCATCGACCAAATGGTATGTGGAAAAAAAAATAAGGGTACCAAGTGACCTTTGAATCATTTGCCAAGGAATTTTTTTCCTTTTTCCAATTACCAGTTCATCATGAAACTGATTAGAAATTCTCTTCGAGTTCAAACAAACCACTTCTATCCATATCGCCGACCACATTCGAGAATGGTGTCGGCGACATAGTTTTTGTAAAGCCGAAACCACTCACTCATCCATGTGATTGCAAAGGATGTAGCATCCACTTTTCCTCAGTCATAAGAGGTATCCATCAACAAGGCCCAACAATTTGACCTCATATATTTTCAATCACAGTATTGCCTGATGCACCCAGACCCATACCATTTGGCAAGGACAAACCTGGGATGTCCCATGCTACAGACATGTTGATTGGTTCTATGACACATATCAACCATTACGACCACTCATCACCCACTTATGGTGCAAATCAATATCCATAACCATATGGACAGACATCTTATTACCCTCCCCCCACTCACCAACAATTATATCCTATTGTTCCCTCTCAACCATTTGAGGGACCCCGACTGGTACCCCAAATGAATATGGTCTCTCAATACAATATGGGTCCACCCCCAAGCCCCACATACAACCCCAAAATTAGTGGAATTACTTCAAATTCCTATACGCCATATGGATTATCTCCAAAACAAAATCCATACTTCCCATTTCCTGGTCCCCCCCAGCCAGTTTCTCCTCCACCGGGACAACCACATGTCGACGTTAATTTTTCTAAGCCCTCTCCCATTCAACGGGTTCATACTTTTGAACAGTTGAATATGGAAAATCCATCCCATTAGACAAATAATTCCAATAAGAAAGGGGAAAATCAAAACAATAACAACCTGGGACCAAGAGGAAATAACCCTGAACAAAACTGTCCCATTAGGGGAATCCATAATCAAGGAAACCAAAATCCCCAATTTGGCAACAATAACAATCAAACACGACAAGGGAAGACCAATAACCTCGGAACTAACTTCCCTTGTTCCCTTTTTGGTGAGTATGGACATTAAACTCACCATTTCCCCCAAATTGTCGATTACAAATGGATGAAATAATCCATGAACACACAACGCCCTCCAGCACTGCCTGCCCCTCAACAGGTCCCACAACATTATTTGCAACCACCAGCTCTGGTCATTTTTCAAAACCTTGTTCCACTCCAAGGTTTGATGAATACCCAACAAGAGATAAACTCAACCCCACCATAAATGGGGCAATATCAAAACCCAGGTACAAATCAAACCATAAATCCAGTCGACCGCAATATCTGACATACCAGTGAGGAAAAGGTTCTTTTGCAAACACAAAACCATCGATATGGCCTCCCCCCTGACTCTACCCCAACCACCTCAGAAGCATCTCCCTGTATCGCCGAAAAAACACTAATGATTCCCTACCCTAACACTGAACCAAACCCGTGTATACCCCTTATGCCTTTACGACAGAATGCACATAACCCTCATGCTAGGGAAGCCCATAATTACAGTTTGGTCAATGAATTAACATAGTCTCCTGTAGCCATGTCTATGTTAGAGGTCCTCCAAACATGTCCATCACAACACAAATCCTTTCTTTCCACCTTGGGGGCAATCGACCTAGCTGATACTCGACTCATCACCTTTGATCTAGATAACAGAGAACCATGCCTCCCGCCCTAGTAGCTTTTAAGATACTAGTTAAGATCTGGAACATCACAGTTCATCGGTGCATCATCGATGAAGGTGCATCCACATGCATCATGTCCAAAGTAGTATGGTAGAAACTCAACTGACTTGAGCTAGTACCTTCTTTGATCACCCTGAGAGCTTATGACGGTCATCCATCATCCCCTGAAAGGCTCTTCCAAAATGTCCCTATAGAACTTGGGGGAAAAACCATCCTGATTGGCATTGAAGTTATCAATACCCAACTTGATTACAATATCTTGTTCAGACATAGCTATATGTATGATATGATGGCGGTAGCCTCTTCTATGTTTCGTACGATGATGTCCCCCCATAACCAGAAAATCATCACCATTGAGCAACTTACACATTATGAGCCTAATCATTCCGCCAACATTGATAACATCCTCCCTCTTGTTCGCACTAGCTCTGATGCATTTCTAGTCATCAACATTGGCCCTGGAATATTCAAGGACTCATCCTTGTTAGGGACTTATCATGGAGCACCACCTCTCCTAAACCCTCCTATTTCAGCTCAAGTGTGTGTAGTGTCTTCTAACGAAAGATATATTAGAGACAATACTCGTCTCATTGAGGCCCCTCCCCACATTGAAGTTCCACTAGTTGGAGAACCACTACCTCATGAATTCCCTGAAAACACCACCGCACCTCTTGTAACGGATTCCCCCCCCCCCTTCAGGGGAAAATACCCATTTTTGTAGAAAGTCCCCCAAGCCATAACCCAAATCCCCTTCTTCTACCCCCCACCTAGAGTCAAAGCATTCCAGGTAGTTTCTACTCTCACTCTTCCCAACATGGTTCTTTCCATCCCTGTATGGTATCTTCATCCACCCGCTATGGTTCCTCCACCATCTCTCCCTCCTCAGACATAGGGATTAACGATGCAAATCCTAGTACAGGCTCTTGCTACACAGCCCTCACCCCTGACTGGAGCCAACACCACCACCACTAGGGGTAGATGAAGGAAGAATGAGCCCATAGCTTTTCTCCCTCCCTAAGCTCAACCTCCTTGTGCACTATGCAAAATAGAAGGATACCCCACTAATAAATTTCCTGCTCTTCCCGAGTTACACAATCTTATCCAAATACCCAATGCAACCCCATTATTTGCCACTCCACCAAGTACATCCACTTCTACTGTGGAGTCCTCAACCACATGCAAGAAATGGTTACAAACCAATTTCACCTGTGCCATATGCTCAAAATATGGCCATTACATTCATCATTTCCCAACTCTACCTCATTTCAGCAAAACATTAGTTGCAGTATGCCACACATCCTGACCTGATCCCTCTTAGAAACTCCCTAATGATGCTCATATTACTGACATTCATTATATTTCATTGTTAGTTCCCATGCGAATGAGATACCATCCACAATATCATGAAATTTGGTTCATGTCAAGAAAGACATCAAACCTTGTACCCGATATCCCTTCTACATCCTCATCCCTTGAGGACAATAGCACTTACCCATTGACAGTTCCCCTTTCCATCACCTAGGATCCCCTGTATTCTCGCATTTTCCATTGTGACAAAGATATCTTGGAGGAATTGACTACCCTTGATTTCCCATGGAATGTGCTCCATCATCGAGCACTTTTCCTCTCAAAAGAGGTCTTTCACCCTCCTACCCAAGCCTCCATGTGCACAATCGAAACCAAGGATTTTATTCCACTGGGGCATATTGACTAGATAAAAAAACCCATCCCTTCCCTCGATTCTTTTGAAGAAAGAAACATGGCCAACATTTCCCCCACAGTCAAAATTGACATTTCCATTAAACCAGGCATTGTATAAGAGATCACTATTGGCATCGCATGCTCCCTAAAGAACTCATTGCTTACAAAGATCTCTTTTAGGAATACCGGGATATTTTTTCCTACTCATATACGGAGATGCCTGGCCTTGATCCTTCTATAGTCGAACACTGAATTGACACATGGCCAAATATCGCCCATGTTCATCAAAATCAACGCCCCCTCCACCCATCCAAAGCTACAACTATCAAAGCCGAAATTGACAAGTTACATGCGGTCGGGTTCATTTACCCCATTGCATACCCTTCGTGGGTCTCCAACCCCATCCCCGTTAACAAAAAATAGGGAACTATTCGCGTCTGCATCGAATTTTGCGACCTCAACCACGCTTGTCCCAAATACAACTTCCCAACCCCTTTCATCGACCAAATAATCGATGATTGTGTTGGACACGAGGCACTATCCTTTATGGATGGGTTGTCCAGATACAATCAAATTCAGATCCACCCAACAGATCAATACAAAATTGCTTTTACAACCCCTTGTGGTACCTTTGCTTATCCCGTCATGCCTTTTGGACTAAAAAATGTCGATGCTACTTTACAACGGGCCATGACCTATGTGTTTCATGATCTTTCTTGCATCATCCTTTCTTATTTGGACGACCTCACTGCTCGATCCAAAAAGCAAACCCAACATTTACACGACTTACACAACGTTTTCCAATGATGTCACTAATATAATATCTGCTTGAACCCCCTTAAGTGTGTCTTTTGCGTCATTGCCGGGTGCCTCCTTGGGTTCATTGTCTCCCAACATGGAATCACTATGGACCCCCTCAAGGTCCAAGATATCACATAAATTCCACCACCTAGGACTTTACACCAATTGTAGAGCTTGCAAGGCAAAGCCAAATTTTTACTTCGCTTTGTCCCAGACTATGCCACTCACGCACATGGTTTTCTCCACTTACTGCATCATGATATCCCATTTCGATGGGATGAACATGCTCAAACAAATTTTGTTGATTTAAAATCCACCCTCTCCAAGGCCCCTTTGATTAGTCCCCCAGACTATGATCGCAATTACAACCTCTACTTATCAACCTCTGTTGTTTCAGTCACATGAGTCCTCGTCCAATTAGGGGATGATGGGTGTGAACATGTGATTTACTACATTAGTAAAAACTTTTCAGGGCCACCCTTGAAGTATAATCATGATGAAAAACTTGCATTAGCAGTTGTCCTCGTAGTCCAGAAACTGCGACATTATATTCTTCTTCGAACTACCAAAGTCATAGTAGATTCCAACCCCATGTTGGCACAAGGGCAGACCCGAGGTTCAATGCTACAACAATGCACCAACAAAACCCCAACTACTGGCCCTTTTGGAAACACCTGCGAAGGAGATGAAGTCTCACCCAAGGTAGAGGAAGGGGTGGTTGTAGGACTCAGATGTCTGCAACCTTAGCTGGGACACAAATCTGTGATTGTAACAACTTAACAAAGCACTTAGTAATTACAGTTCATCAATATTCAACCTTAGTTCACAGCGCAGCTAAACCCTAACAACAAATCAACACAACATTCACACAGATCCAATATACTTAAGCACTAAGCATACCAACAAATATCATATCTATAATTCGTTGACATTATTCATCACTAAGCTATCATATCAGATTCATCTATCATCTAACAATGCACTAAGCATTGAATCAAACAAACAAGAGAGAAATCATAAAGCACAAAGCATTCACAACACAGGATATACATGGTTCACCCCCTCCCTGGGGCTACGTCCACCAACTCTTCATCTTCTTTATTAGCTTCTTTCAATCTTCTTACATGCACAAAGCCTCCAAATCAACTCCGCAGAAGACAAGAGATCTTCACACCTCACTAGATCCTCCTTACTCGATTATATCTAGGCACAGAGCCTTACACAGTATTTTACAGTCGCTTGCACTTAGCCTTGCGAGTCTCACATAGTGCACACAAAGCCAAATCACACAGATCTACTTTTTCACTTAGAAACAATGGATCACACTGACTAGTCACTACTCACTACTTATTACATCTCCTAAAATTCTATTTATACATTACAAAATAGGCCTAAGAATGGGTAAACCCATGGCCCGACATCCCCATACCCATTACATAAGCCCAAAACCCAAAAATCTCTAAAAAGGGGCTGAGATCCTGCGATCTCTTCTTAAACTTGCGCTCTGCCTTCGACAGTCTGTCAAAGTCCCAAAATGGTCAAAAATTACCAAGGGTCCTCAAAACTTGGTCAAGGGCCAACAGACCCCCAACACTCACCTGTGACTCATCCTGAGTCACTCTGATCTCGATAGCTCTACCTCAAAAGCCTAAAGCTTGGCTTGAGCGTCTTTGACCTATTGTTGTGCCATGACCTCCTGCTCAACAAACTCTTGGATTACTGCTTCGTTGACAGGTCCCTCTAAGCGTTGTTCAACTATAGTGATGACTTTCTCCAGTTATTCTCCTCGGCCTTCGATCTCTGCGAATAGTTGGTAAGCCTCGTTCTGTATTGGTTGGAGCCTCTGATTTACTTCCATGAATATGCTCTAAATGGTGTGGACCTGTTGTTGGGTAGTGAACTATTCTTAGGATCGCTTCATTATCTCAATGGCTGACATGGGATTCAATTGTGCCTGTACTATTTTTGCCTGCTTCTTCGCCTCTTGGAGTTATGACTCTAGTGCCTTCAATTCAAGATCCTCAGTGAGTTGCACATAATTTTTGGCACTGTGATCGCTTAGTTGTTTACATTCCATGGTAAGGCCCTTGATTCTTTTGAATGTGCCTCAAGCAATCGCTTCTATTTGATCTCGCACATCCTGCAGAGTACTGGGCACTGTTCTTAGCTCTAGATCTATGATTCTCTGCTGAAGTTGTTGGATGATTTCTATGAGCTGTGATACTTAGTGTTCTATTGGTTCTTCCTCCTTTTGCTCCAAGCATGTAACAAAGCGAAGTTCTCTATTGACTGCTTATTTTACTCTGACTTCTTCCGCGATTAGATTTTATTTTTCCTACTGGATCATCGCTCTCTCTTCTTCGAACTTTGATTGAAGAGTGTCCTTCTCCTATTGCACAATATTGTGTTGCTCTATAACTTCCTCCCGTTCTTGTTTCAGGGCCACTATGGCCTGGTATTTCTCAGCTTGTGCTCGATGAAGGTGGGCTTCAGTCACATCATCCAGTCTGCAGAGTTGAGCAGGCTCATCTCCCAACTTTGGTTCTTCTTAGGGCGGGGGCGCAGTGGACACTACACGGCTCTTTTTGTACACCTCTTAGTTCTGCTTCAATTATATTGTACATGGCTTCTTGTTTTGCTTCATTTATTTGCAAAATCTTTTCTGAGGCATCTCCTACATCTGAAATAATAAAGTCAAAGTCATCGACCGTGAGTACATTCTGTATCTTTGGTTTATTGGTTTTGGACTTCTTTCGCGATGAAGGTTTCATGGGGGAGACCTTGCTTTTCTTAGATGGATCGGTGTCATCAAGGAGGTTCTTTGGCGGTGTTACTTCGCCTTTCTTATCTTCTTCTTGTTCCTTTTCCTCTTTGTTCACTTTGTCATCACCTCCTTCGCTAGGTGACTTGGATTTAGTCTCTTCTGATGTGCTTTGTACTTCCTGTACATCTTGTTTATTTTTCTTCCTACTGTTTCTTGAGGCATCATACTCTTCGCGAGTAATGACCGGGTTTCCAATGAGGTCCGGGTTAGACAACTCTGCGGGGTCAGCAGGGATAAGGACTTCTACAGGCCAGTCTTTAATGATTTCTTCTAGGTCCTCTGTAGTGAGCTTGTAGTAGTACTTGAGTTCTTCTTTTCTTTCATCGGCACATGTAGTAATATAAATAAAATTCTTATCTGCGCAGAACTTCATAGGAGGCCCGAATCTGTCCAGGGTGTTCGACATCATATGAGGGAAGGACTCAATAGCCCTCCTAAGATGCAGGTAGTAGGTATGAAATACTGCATTTGACTGCCACTTCTTTCCCATATCGCTCGAATACCAGAGCATGGTGAACTTTGCAACAAGCAGCTTGAATGGATTGATCTCAGGGAAGGTCGCACCTTCAGCATCTCCCAAGCAGTAAACACGATGAGGATCAGGAGCCAGCTGAAATGAAAATCATAGCCCTGATCCTAAGCTTTGTGACAATCCAGTTCGAGTTGGTTAACTAGGTACTTCACCCAGTTCATCTGTAGGCCTTCCATGCATTTCCCAACGAGTTCAATGACAAACCCTGTAACCTGTGTGGGTCTGTTCCCTTGGGACATTGTCATGAATCATTACACTATGGGATGTACTCGGTTAGGATGGACAGTAGTAACTTCACATTCTCCAAGTCATCTCTATGCTTGGTTCTTTTCTCAGTCACAGCTTGGGATGGTCTGGATCCACAAGTAGTCAACAGGGAGGATTGCACTCCTCTCGTCGATGAAGCTTGTACGCCTGTTTGCATAGGGGCAGACCCAGGGTTCAACTCTCAAGATCGCACCAACAAAGACCTAACTACCGGCCCTTTCGGAAACACCTGCGGAACAGATGAAGTCTCACCCCAGGTAGAGGCAGGTGTGGTTGCAAGACTCAGGTGTCTGCAATCTTAGCTGGGACACATATCTGTCATTATATTTCTTACAACGCACTTAGCATCAGTTATTCCTTAACATACATTCATTAAGATACTTTGTATAAGGAACAGAGAATCGAAGTGAATACATATACTAAGAATGATTCATTACTTATCCACATAAATGTAGGTTAGATTCAACAGATAAAGCACTAAGCATCTCATATATAAGATCTAATGTTCATTCATTCATCAACAACACAGAGCATAACTAGATCTACTTAATCAAATCAAGCACTTAGCCAAGAAAGAGATAAATACATAAGATCAAAGAACAAAACACTATACACGTAGTTACCATGGTTCACCCCCACCCTGGGGCTACGTCCACAAAGTATTCTTTATATTATCTTGGTCAAGCAGTTACAACACAGAGCTCTAATGACCCTTACTTTGTATAGGACAAAATATCCGCGTAGCTCACTAGATCCTTCTTCCTTTCTCTTCAACATCTGACTGTAACAACCTGCACTTGGCTCTCTGATCTCATGCACAGAGCACTCTAAGATACATCCGATCACACAGATCCAATTACTAGCACTAATCTTTCATTCATACATCACATAGATGTACTACATTACTATCGCCCCCTTGTCTACATTTCCTATTTATAGATTACAAAATGGGCCTCAACGTGGATAAACCCACGGGCCAACATCCCTTTCCCGTTACATCAACCCAAAACCCTAAAATGGACCCCAAAATAGGTGTTGCTTCCTTATTTTCTGCTTCGCATTGTGCTCCTTCCTTGACAAGTTGTCGTAGTCCCAAAAGTGGTCAAGTATGACCAAGTACTCTTAAACTTAGTCAAGGGCCAATAGGACCTCAACACTCAACTGTGACTCATCCCGAGTCACTCAGGTCTGACCAATTCCACTTCAAACGCCTCGAGTTTGGCTCGATCAGCCTCGACCTGCTATAGTGTGACAACCTCTTTTTCAGTAAATTCCTAGATTACTGTGTCATTGAGTAGTCCTTCCAGGTGTTGTTCTGCAGTGATGACACCCTATTTGAGTTCAACTCACTAGCTTTCAAGTTCAGCGAATAGTTTGCATGCCTTATCTTGGAGTGGTTGCAGCCATTGAGAGACGTCCATTACTTTACTTTGTAGCGTGTGTACTCATTGTTGGGATGTGCGTTGCTCTGCAAATATCTTCATTCTTTCGAATGGGGTCACAGACTTTAGTTGTGCTTGTAGAACATCTTCATGCTACTTTTTTTCATGGAGTTGTGCCTCCAGTGTTTGAAATTATAGATTCTTTGTGAGGGTTTCATAGGTCTGAGTGCTTCTGGTGCTTAGCTGCCTACATTCCAAAGCCAAAGTTTTTAATCGGTCAACTGCGCTACGAGCAGTGGCCTCTCTTAGATATCTTATCTCTTCAGGTGTCTCAGGCATGGTGCGAAGCTCCAGATCCATGATGAGCTGTGGAAGTTGTTGGGTTACTTCTTCCAGTTGGTTCACCTGCTATAGAAGAAGATCTTCCATTTTCACTTCTATGATCGTCACAGAGCGTAGTGCCTTCTGAACTCTTTCTTGTGTTTCAAGTTGCTCTGCTAGCAAATGGTCCTTGCTCTTCTGTAACTGGGCTTTTTCCTCCTCCCATTTCACTTGTAAGTCAAGTTTCTCCTGTTCTGTCTTTCTCCGTTGCTCTTCATGTGTGCTCTGTGCTTGTGCCAAAGCCTGGGTGGCTTTCACTATGTCTTCTTGAGCTTGTCGAATGTGAGCTTTGACTTTCTCGGCGATATGGCGTAACTGTGTGGGCTCATCGCCTGTTCCTGATATTCCCATTGTTAACGACGTCGTATAAACTACTTGGCTGGACTGAAGTGCCTGCTGCGGTTCTTGGAATTTGCCCGTGATTTGATGGAATAGTTCTTCCTACTTTGCTTCTTACTTTTTTGCGAGATCTAATGAAACATATTTTAGCGTGGCAATTAAGAAGTCAAAATTATCCAGGGTAAGCGTAGTCTTAAGCGTGGTCTGGGTGGCCTTAGTTTTATTTCTAGATGAGGGCTTCAGTGGGGTAATCTTCCTTTTCTTGGAGGGATCTTCCTTGTCCCTAGAGAGGGTAACCTCGCCTTTTCTTTGTTCAACTTCTGTTCCCCTTAGTTCTTCATCATCACCTCCCTTCGCAGGTGAGAGCGAATCAGTCTTCGTGGATGTGCTGTGGCTATCTTGAAATTCCACATCCTTCTTAGTTTTGCACGGTCCTAGTGTATATTTCATAGCTTTAGGGCTATTACATCGGACATCTCTGTGGGGTTTGTTGCAACAAGGAGGTCTGTCGAACATTCCTTGGTAATCTCCTCTAGGTCATCTTTTGCCAGCTTGTAATATGACTGGAGTTGTTGTTTGTGCTCGTCTGCGTGCACTGTGATGTAGGTGAAGTGATGATCTATGCTGAATTTCATCAAAGGTCGAAACCTATGAAGAGTGTTGGGTGTAATACGTGGTGTAAATTAAATGGAACTCCTCAATTGAGTGTAGTACGCATGGAAGATGACATTGGATTGCCACTGTTTGTTCATGTCACTGGAGCACCACAATGTACAAAAATTCGCGGCCAGGGGTTCGAAGGGTTCGATCTACGGATACGTGGCTCCCCCGAGCAGTTACCACACGATGAAGTTGATGAGTATGAGAAACCAGCTAAAGTGGAACTCATACCCTTGGTCCTGCGCTTGTCTATAGTCAAGATCTAGCTGATTTATAAGGTATTTCACCCAGTTCATTTGTAGTCCCTCCGCGCACTTCCCTGCGAGGTCAACTACAAATACGATCACCTGTGTAGGTCTATTTTTTTGGACGAACTTGCCTGCGATCAGTTGGAAACCAAAGCATACTGCTGCATTCTCAATGGAGTCTACCTTGTAACCTTGCATGCCTCTCTCCAGATCGCCATATGTGTCTTTTATTCATTGAGCGAGAGAACAATCTACGGTCTTTCCAAGATAAATGTTCTGTAGGTCAGGGCCCTGGATGCTTAGCCCAATGATCCGATTGATCAGAATCAGATCCACGATGATGCGTCGTTCCAACCATAGGTATCTTCCACGATAGAAGGACAACAACAGTCGAACACAGGAATTTACTTCCTGATGCCTCCCAAAATGTGGAATCTTCATTACATTGAGGAGGGTTCACTGCGAAAGGTTATGGGTCCATTGCTGTGGTACAATCTTGGGGTTCTTTCATTTTCTAATAGTCAAATACTTGTATGGGGCTAGCATACTATATACCTTGCGATCTCCAAGGTTAAAATTAGTGAATTTTAGCATGGTGAGCTTCTCCTGGTCAGCATGAAATAGGCGCACCCCTTTTAGGAGGTACACAATGACTACAACATAGTCGAAGTCTCTAGGTATAGAGTCTCGATTCACTGGTTCACTTAGTGGCAAGATATATTTAGGTAGGATTATTGGGATCATCTTCACAGTGGCAAAGTTGTTTCTAAACTTAGATCATCTTTCTGAAGGCAGTCAGGATGGTCCTACTCGAGCAATGGAGGGGAAGCTGGCAGTATGCCCGAGGATGATGCCTGTACACCTATAGACATTCTCCATTCTTACATGACTCTCTCAGCCATTAAATCAATTAGAACTTCTTCAACAATTTTGTTGGAAATATTGTCATTGATGGCAAAGGCTGAGGCAAAGGAAGAAAAAGAGTTTTCATGTAAGAAAATCAGTGTATGGTTGAGTTTTGGATGGGCGCGTATGATCGCTGAAGAAGGTCGTCGACAGTCGTCAGATATGCAGAAGTTGCGAGGAAGATAAGGCAGATAGCGTGTGGGCCACCCTGGAGGACAGGTAGTAGGTGCTTCATCGGAGAATCGAGAGTCGGAGTTTCTCGAGTCCCGTGAACAAGTGCATCAAACATTGCGAAATCGTGATATGCGATTTCTCGATAAGGCAGATAGCGTGTGGGCCACCCTGGAGGACAGGTGGCAGGTCAAAGGCCCGTCGGAGGACCAATGTATCGAGGATCAGAAAATCGGTATTCCCGTGAACGAAGGATCGGGGAAATCCCTAAAGGAAACCCCGACGTGGAATCTGAACTGTCCATTCGGTGGGACGCGTGTCAGGAGTACGGAGGAAGTCAAGGATCGGAAAGATTTGGGATATTGGCCATCGGGAAATCGGAGTTCCTGAGGACAATAAAGTTGAGACATCGAAAGTCTCGAAATCCCGATAATTAATCTGAGCCATCCGTCTGAAGAAGGACACGTGTCACGTGATCGTGCGTATCGGAGATCCGAGACACCAGGCATCGAGACTTGCAGGTCTCGAAATCCCAGAAAGATCAAGAGCCGTCCATTTGGAAGGACGCGTGGCAAAGGATCGGGCGTCGTCGATACTTTTTCCATCGGGAAATCAGAGATCCTGGTGACAAGGGATTTGTGCATTATGAAATCACGATCAGTGAAACCCCGATCAGTTGGGAACAACTGTCAGCACAACAGAGAAGGAGGACAACGGTGTAGTGGAGAACAACTATCAGCGTAAAGGAGCGTCGGGATTTGGATGATCGGGAATCACGCGGGTGTATGCATTGAGGCATCACAAACCCCATAGCCCCGACGGGGTAAGGTTGTGCTCACAGTGTGACGGTCACATTGACCGGGAGCTAAGCTCAGGAGGGCTAGCGTATGGAATGCCGAAACCCGATTTAAAATGGCACGCGTAGGTTTAATTCAAATTTAAAAAAGGGGCCTGATTTCCCCCGAGCAATAAATATGGGACCCGATGAGCGTTGAACGGTTCCTTGACCCATGGGCTTAAGAAGGGGTCGATACCCTTTCTACAGGTGATCCGAAGAAGCAAAGTAGGATGGTAAGGACGGTAAGGACGGTGATAGGTTGCAGGGGTCCTTTTTGGAGGATGTGGAGGCCATTTTCGGACAGTAGGCACATCTACAGGTCGCTGAGGTCATTTGTGCAGGCATCAGAAAAATTTGAAGTGGGAGTAACTTCATTGTAGCAGTTGGGTGGCAGATCTACAATGAATCCAGGTAAGTTACTATAGATCTAAACTGCTCCGCAACACAT
>ML785292.1:159700-187678 GCA_009831015.1 Picea engelmannii | reverse complement strand
TCAGTAGAAGCATCTTACCAGTAGAAACTGGTGCGATTTTCAGGGGGTTGAAGCTCCCTTCCAGGAAAGGCTGGTAAACGAGAGAAGGTTGCAGCCTTCTGCAGGTAGAAGCCTGCGTACTAGTATGAGTCTGCACTAGTACATTGTTGTAGAATGTTTTCTTAATAATAATCATTGAAGACAGAGACAATGACAACGGTGGTTTTCTCCCGATTTGGTTTTCCACCTTAAATCCTGGTGTTCATGTGTCTTACTCATGTGCGTTGGTTTGCTTGTTTTTTTTTTTTTTTACTGCAATGTATTATTTCTTAATAGACATCTGATGAATAATGAAATATCTCTGGATGCACTCTTGTTTTCTAAAGACTATACAAGAACTGGTCTCTACAAAGTAGCCTAAGGTTTTTAGTGAAAGAAGAGAGAAAGTTAATTATTGATCAAATACTGATTCACCCCCCCATCTCTCAGTATTTCTCAACAAATTTTCTCAGCAGCACTGAGCTCGTTCAACATACAAATTTGGGTCAGCTGGATCAAGTGCAAAAGGAATTCAGATATGATAGAGAATATTAAGGAAATGATCTCAGGGTTCACGCTCAGATTGTCAGTTAGCAAAAAGTATTCTCGGTGGATGGCACGACGGGTTAAGTAGGAAATCTCAGCAACAGTCTGCTTGCAACAGACATGGGGTCTTCATTAACTCCATTCTATCTGCTTTAGTGTTATCCAATGGTCTAGTGGTAACCCATAACTTCTTTTCGATCCGTTCGGTGTGGGGGTCGAATGGGTATATCGGTTCCAACGGCTATATTGCTTCGTCATGGTGAAGTATTCTATGTCGTTGTTCTGATATCTCGACAAAGCTCCATTTCTGCAATTCTTCTTGCTGGGAAGTGTCCTCTAGAACCTCTTGTAACCTTACAATATTATCCCTTTTCTTTCTTAACTTCCTAGCCTTCTTCCCAATGAGTTTCATCTTAGTAATGCTTTTACCATTCTGATGTTTATCTTCTGTGGTCTTAGTTACTTCACACTGTGGAAAATATTTCTTAGGGTTCCTTGATAATACTTCTTTTGTATCAAAAATAGGTAACTCTATCTTCTACAGATCCTCACGTGTTCTCTTAGCTTCGACATCGGAGGTACTAATATTAAATATCTGCAATATTCTCTTATGTTCTTCAATCAAGTGCACGATCCTTCTAGTCATAAATTCTTTTAACTCTTGCTTCTTTTGTTCCAAAAATTTCTCTTCTTCTCTTCGTCTAGCCCGTTCTCTATCAATCCAAGGTTTTCCTATGAGAATGGTAAATGGGGTGCTATCTTCAACAAATTTAATAACCTTAAAGTCTTCCTCTGTCAAAGTTCCATTGACAGTCATAGGTATCCGGGCGAGCCTTCCACATAGGTTTACTAGATTTCCTTTGAAGAAACTTGATCCTCCTAGGGAAGGGATCATGGTAGGCTTCCCTATAGCTTCCCAAGTTCTTTTTGGCATAATGTTCACTTGGGCTTCTTCATCCAGAGTACATTCAATGTCAAAGTCCCTTATTCTTGCTTTGATTTTCTCCTTTTTTTTGAATATCTCTGATAGCCTAACATGTCGTTGGTCATTCAAGGTATCTTTCATCTGTAACAATATCTTTTTTGTTTCTTTCTGGGTTTCTTCTATAATCTTGGTCTCTTGATCTCCCTCAAGGTTTGCTTGTTCCATATTCAACTTCTCAATCCTAGCAATCATTCTAGGGAAATCCAATACTTCATGGTGCATAACCTTACAATAGAGGCAACTAGGTCTTCTCTTAGGGCATTCTTTAGCAAGATGTCCTGGTCGTCTACAACTATAATAGCGGGTTAATCTTCTCATTTGTTTAGATGTTCCCCAACTCCTTTTGTACTGTGCACCAAGATCATGGTGGCTAGCCTGCAAGAAACTTTTTCTAGGATCCTTCATCAACTTGTTAGTCCAGACATTCTTTCTATGCATAGGTATAACATATCTATCACTATACTTATTATATCTATTCATATCAAGCTTTATTTCATCTATTAATTCCCTAGTTTTGAAGCTAGGAAAAAATATATCAAACATACATAGATCCATGCTTTAGAAACAAAAATAAAATAAAATTCACTTATCTTACTTTTGTAGAGCACAAAGCTTCTAGATCTAATACTTTTAACTATTCTTACCTTTATCAAGGTATAGAGCTTACAGATATTACCTTTTTCTTCATAGATCTGACTTCTTTTCTTCAGATTTGACCTCTCTTTCTTGGAACAAGGCTTCTCAGGTCAAACAGAACACTGCGAACTAGAGCAACAGATCTACGCACAGAGCTTATTTCATGCAAATCTTCTTCTTCTTCAGTTCCCAACAATCACAGTTTTAGGTGTCGGCAATGGAACCATTTGTTTGCACAGGGGTATACCCAGGGTTCAATGCTTAAGAGTGCACCAACAAAGCCCTAACTACTGGCCCTTTCGACAACACCTGCGAAGCAGATGAATTCTCACCCGAGGTAGAGGCAGGGGTGGTTGCAAGACTCAGGTGTCTGCAACCTTAGCTGGGACACAGATCTATGATTATCTTTCTTACAACGCTTTTAGCATAAGTTATTTCTTAACATACATTCATTAAGATACTTCGCAGAAGGCACATAGAATCGCAATGAATACTTATACTAAGAATGATTCAATACTTGTCCATAGAAATGTAGGTTAGATTCAACAGATCAGGCAGTAAGCATCTCATATATCAGATCTAATGTTCATTCATTCATCAACAACATAGAGCATAAATAGATCTACTTAATCACATCAAGCACTTAGCCAAGAAAGAGATAAATACATAAGAGAAAAGCACAAAACACTATACACACAGTTACCGTGGTTCACCCCCACCCTGGGGCTACACCCACAAAGTCTTATTTATATTGTCTTGGTCAAGCAGTTACATCACAGAGCTCTAATGACCCTTACTTTTCACATGACATAAGATCTGCATAGCTCACTAGATCCTTCTTCCTTGCTCTTCAGCATCAGACTGTAACTAGCTCTTCGATCTCATGCACAGAGCACTCTAATATACATCCGATCACACAGATCCAATTACTAGCAATAAGCTTTCATTCATACATCACATAGATGTACTACATTACTATCTCCCCCTTATCTTATTATCTACATTTCCTATTTATAGATTACAAAATGGGCCTAAACATGGGTAAACCCACGAGCCGACATCCCTTTCCCATTACATCAACCCAAAAACCTAAAATGGACCCCAAAATAGGTCTTGCTTCCTTATTTTATTCTTCGCATTGCGCTCCTTCATTGGCAAGCTATCATAGTCCCAAAAGTGGTCAAGTATGACCAAGTACTCTTAAACTTGGTCAAGGGCCAACAATGCCCGCATACATTACCTTTTTAGTCATGAGGTCAATGAGTATCTCCTTCAAAGACTCTTTGACTACGCTAAGTTCTTTGGACATACACACTCATGGTTGACTATATCGGGTTGAATAGAAACTACTCAATGAAACAATATGGATGGAGATAGCTTGATGATCACTGCGTGAAATCCACTAATCTATGAGCTCAGATAATCACAAGTGGAAAACGTTTTCTTGGTGAAAGGCTCGATGGAATAAGTAGACAACTAGGTAACAGATCTTTACAATGGGCGAGAAGCCTTCATTAATGCAGTTTTGTCCATTGCAGTGCGGTCTAATGGCCTGATGGTGAGATTTCTGGCCATAACTATTGTTCTAACCATTCACGTCATTGAGATAATGGTTATAATTCCTCCAATGATCATATTTCTTCTTCATGGCGAAGTGCCATGCTGTGCTGTACTGGTATCCCAACGAAGTTCAGATTCTGGAATCCTTCCTTCTGCGCAGTTTCTTCTAGAACTTTTTGTAACTTTTCTATCTTTTATTTCTTCTTATTGAGATTTCTATCCTTCTTCTCGGTGATCTTCATCTCGATATTCCTCTTTCTATTCTGATTATGATCTTCTCCGGGCATAGTAACTTCACACTGTTGATGGTATTTACTAGGGTTCAAGGGAAATACTTCTTTTGTATCTGGTGTAGGTGCTCTACTTTCCTGTATAGATAGGTGTCTATAGTCCTTGTGTGTCCTTTCAACTTTGACAGTTTCTAGTTCTGAATAACTTTGATCTGTTCTCATGTTCTTCAATCAAATGTGTGATCCTCCTAGTCATAAAATATTTTAATTCTTGCTTCTTCTGCTCGAAGACTTCCTCTTCTTTTCTTCTGGCTTGATCCTTTTCGATCTAAGGTTTTCCTAGTAACATAACAAATGGGGCATTGTTCTCAATAAATTTAACAACCTCAAAATCTTCTTCTGTCAAGGTTCCATGAGCACTCATAGATATATGGGTAAGTCTTCCACATAGGGTTATCAACTTTCCTCTAAAAATCCTATTCCTCCTAATGAAGGAATCATAGCAGGATTTCCTAAAATTTCCCAAGTTCTTTCTATCATGATATTCACCTGTGTTTCCTCATACAGAACACAGTCAATGTCGAAGTCTCCTATTCTTGTTTCTATGCATTCTTTATCTTTGAATATCTTTGGTAATTAAATGTTTCTGTGATCATTCAAGGTTTCTTTCATTTGCAATAGTATAGTTTCTAATTCTTTCTGGGGTTATACCATGATCTTAGTTTCTTGACCTTCCTCATGGTTTTCTTGTCTCATATTCATTCTTTCAACCTTAGCAATCATTCTAGGGAAATCCATAACTTCATGATCCATAGCTTTATAACAAAGATAACTTGGTCTTTTACCAGGTCATTCCTTAGCAAGATGTCCCGGTCTTATGCAATTGTAACAAAGATTTAATCTTCTCTTTCTCTTAAATGATCCCCAACCTTTCCTGTACTGTGCACTAGGATCATGGTAGCTAACCTAAAAAAAATTCTTTCTAGGATCCTGCATCCATTTGTTAGTCCAAAAATTCTTTCTATGCATAAGAATAACATATCTTTCACTATTCTTATCAGATCTACTCATATCAAATATTCTTTCTTCTAGTTGTGCCCTAGTTTTCAGGTCAGGACAAAATTTATCAAACATACCTAGATCCATATTCTTGAAACAAAAATTTCTACTAATCTTATTTTCAACAGAGCACAAAGCTTCCAGATCTAAAACTTTTCACTATTCTTACCTTTCTCAGAGCATAGAGCTTCAAGATCTTACCTCTTTTGTTCAGATCAGACTTCTCTTCTTAGAAAAAACGTTCACAATCCAAGTAGAGTACTATGCACTAGGGTAACAGATATACACACAGAGATTTCACAGTTTCAGGTTAGATCTTCGCATAGAGCTTCTTCTTCCTTAGTTCCCAGTGATCACAGTTTCAGGTTCCAATCTTTGCACAAAGCTTCTTCTTCCTCAGTTCCCAACAATCAAAGTTTCAAGTCATATCTTTTCACATAGCTTCTTCTTCCTCAATTCCCAACAATTGCAGTTTTAGGTCCTAACAACAAAACCATTTTTTGGCACAGGGGAAGACCCAGGGCTGAACGCTACAACAACGCACCAACAAAACCCCAACTATCGACCCTTTCGGAAACACCTACGAAGCAGATGAAGTCTCACCTGAGGTAGAGGCAGGGGTGGTTGCAGGACTCAGATGTCTGCAACCTTAGCTAGGACACAAATATGTGATTGTAACACTTTAACAGATCACTTAGTAATTACAGTTCGTTAATATTCAACCTTATTTCACAACGTAGCTAAAACCTAACAATAGATCAATGCAACATTCACACAGATCCAATAGATTTAAGAACTAAGCATACCAATAGAGATAAAATCTAGTATTCATTCACATTATTCAGCACTAAGATATCATATCAGATTCATCTATCATCTAACAACGCACTAAGCATTGAATCACACAAAGAAGAGAGAAATCATAAAGCAAAAAAAATTCACAACACAGGATATACGTGGTTCACCCCCTCCCTAGGGCTACGTCCACCAACTCTTCATCTTATTTATTAGCTTCTTTCAATCTTCTTACATGCACAAAGCCTCCAAATCAACTCCGCAAAAGACAGGGGATCTGCGCACCTCGCCAGATCCTCCTTTCTCGAGTAGATCTAGGCACAAAGCCTTACATAGTATTTTACAGTCGCTTGCACTTAGCCTTGCCAGTCTCACACAGTGCACACAAATCCAAATCATAAAGATTTACTTTTTCACTTAGCAACAATGGCTCACACTGACTAGTCACTACTCACTACTTTTTACATCACATAGACTTCTATTTATACATTACAAAATAGGCCTAAGCATGGGTAAACCCATGGGATGATATCCCCATACCAATTAAATAAGCCCAAAACCAAAAAATCCCTAAAAAAGGGTTGGTATCCCATTATCTCTACTTCGACTTGCGCTCCACCTTCGACAACCTGTCGAATTCCCAAAATGGTCAAAAATGACCAAGGGTCCTCAAAACTTGGTCAAGGGACAAAACCCCATATAGTACTTTCTTATTCGATGGAAGATCCATGAAAATTTTTCCTAATGGATTGTTGTCCTCCAAGAATATGATCTACAGTTATATACTCCCAAAAGAAATAAATCTCTGGTCCTATTCGAACTCATTACAACATTTCCCTCAGATGTGAAAACTTCCTCCATCAATTAGGATTTACTCGACGCATACCTCTTCTTAATTCCCTCCGCTGACCCCTGGTACGATGAATTCCTCATCTACCTTCATACACAAAAGTTTGGATCTCACCTCTCTCGTGATTATCGTCGACTCATTCTCCATCAGGCTCCCCGATACCTCCTCATCGGAGAAATTCTTTACCGATGAGGAGTCGATACCATCCTTTGGCGATGTCTTACCATCGATGAAGTCGACCGAGTCTTGAATGATTTCCACAACAATGATTGCACCGGTCACCTCTCAAGTATGTCCACTGCCCAAAAACACATTTGAGCCGGCTACTTCTGGACATGGATGATTTTAGTGGCTAAATTTCGCTCATGGGCTAATTTTCCTTGTTTTTTCCAAAAATGAGATTCGCTATTTTAAAAATGATTCGCCCAAATTCTATAGGATAAATTGATTTTACCTTAAAAATCGTAATACAAATATAAAAACTATATAAAATCCTTAGAAATTTGAATATTTTTACAAAAATATCGCCAAACATTTATAGTTGGCATATGAAGGATAAGTATGATTTGCTAATGTTTCTACATTTTAAAATAAATTTCCATCCTTAAAATCATCCCTGCTTCTGGACCACTTTGTTTCATGACTGCATCCACGCCATCAAGCGATGCGATAAATGCCAACTTTATGCAAACAAAGCACGAGCTCCACCATCTCTTCTACACCCAGTCATCACAGCTAGCCCCTTCTGTAAGTGGGGCATAGACTTCATGAATTGACATCCTCCATCTAGTAATGGACACAAGTACATTGTCATGGCAGTATATTATTTTACTAAATGGGACGAGGCCATGCCCACATTTAACAAAACTGCTAACACAACAACATGTTTTTTCTTCAACCATGTCATTACCCGGTTCAGAGTACCATAACAGTTAGTTTCCGATATTGGTAAAATTTTTGAGAACAAGATATTTTTCGAAATCTCCTCAAAATTAAGATTCACCCATGAGTTTGCCTCCCCATACTACCCTCAGTCCAACGGACAGGTTGATGCTATCAATAAAGTCCTTAAAACCATGCTACAATGCACCATCAACAAACATAAGACCAACTGACATCATATGTTGTTTTCCTCTTTATGGGATTATCACATGTCTATAAAAAATACCACCAGTTATACATTGTTCCACCTCGTCCATGGGATCGAAGACACCCTCCCTATTGAGTGTGAAATCCCCACATTATGCACTGCCATAGATCTCTTACCTAACATTTCTCTAATAGAGCAGTGCCTACTGACCTTAGAGTCACTTGATGAAGATCGTCTATCTTTATTACAACACAATGAAGAAGATCCAAAGCCACCTTCGATCGCCATGTCAACCTTCGCTCATTCAATGAAGGTGATCTTATGTTAGCCTATGATATCACACATGACACTCTCGACCATGGGAGATTCAAGTCATTATGGCACGACCCCTTTATCATCCAACATTGTCTCACTAAAGGTGCCTACATTTTGGTCTGTCGAGAAGGATTTCCTCTCAAGGAACCCATCAATGGGTTATACTTGAAGAATTTTTATGCCTAAGCATAGCCCCCCTACCTTAGGTTTCTCTTTGAACACATTTGTAGATTTTTTAGTCTTCTGTACCACCACCACTCATCATGTCTGATCTATTGCCCATGTTATTGACATATGCATCATCCATCAGCCTACCACATTGGTTACGCTGACGGTGCCAGCCATTGGACCTAGAATCTCGCTTCGGTCACTTGGGCCCTCTATACCCCCTCACATATACTACTCCATTCCAGTGGCATATGATTAGGCTAGACCACAAACAACCAAGAAAAATATGACGGTGAATATGATGCCATCATTGGTCTCCTTGATGAGGCCTTTCACCGCCACATTCATCACCTTAGCGTTCTATTAGATTCCCAGCTTGTTGTCCTGTAAATCAACAACGTGTATCATGTTCACAATCCTTGCCTCTTCCATAAATACTTGCAAGTTAGACTCCTATCTCACAACTTTGATTCCATCAAATTTACACATATTTCGAGAAACCTCAATCAAGTAGCAGATCACATGGATAGCCTAGTATTAGATCAACATTTATCACATTAAAACATCATATACATAACATCATACATTGGTCAACAGATATAAATAGACATCATACATCATAAAAAAAAACATAAAGACATGAATGATCACTATATCCATTATATATATCATCAAGGTCATAAATGTTTTACAAACAATATATATACAATCGCCTGTAGGCTCATGAGTCCCATCATCCCTATGAGTACAAAAAGTGGGTATCAAATAGCCTATACAAAATCAGTCTCCCAAACTTGTACATCCCAAATTTGCACTGAAGGTGCCTAAAGATCTCCCCCCCTAGGTCCTCTGTTAGCCAGGGGTGCCCCAACAGCTGGGGGCCCTCCAGCTCCATGCACCAGTCAACCAGTCATAGCTTCCTCCACCATTGCTTCTTTACAGATCAATGTCTACCACTCTGTCGGTACTCCCACACAATGGTCTAGGATGTCGTCATCCTGGATGTGGGCCCATATTCCCTCAAGAACCCCCTAAAGGACCCACTCGAGCAGTTGAAACAGATCCTCTAGCATGGCCTCAACATCTCATTGTGGCTCTCTGGATGGTCTGACACCAACATCATCTCGTCGAAGCCTCTTCCCAACCCTCGGCTCTGCGGGATCCTAAACAACCTCTGTCTCTCACCCCCGGGGTCCAACATATGAAAAACAACACTGATATAATGTCAACATCCACATACATGTATGATAAATTCTATCTACCAAAATCAAAATAAACAGATACAACACATACCTCTCTGGTCCCAGTCCTCCCTACGAGGTAGCACCATGTATGGATCCTGCCTGTAGTCCATACCTGCATATGGATATCACGGGATCACCCATGGCATATGACACCACACTCAAGCCACCATGGATATGAAGTAGTGTCCACCCTCCCCTCTTCCATGTCGGGCCAACACATGTTCCCATCGCATAAATCATGACTCTCATTACAATTTTGTCTCTAGTAGAATCCACGGGCGCAAAAGAGGCACCGTCTCCAAAAACCAGGCCACTAAAATGGACCTGAATGCAAAGTCACTGGAGTCGACACGCCGACACTGGTTTAACTGGGACATCATCCTGGTGTGCATCATCACACCCCATGCAAACAAGTCCCTGTCCAAGACCTCCTCCACCACCCTCAACTAACCACCTGTGATCTGCTAAGTGTCCAAGGATCCGCAGATCCTCACCACCATGGATGAAATGCACATGGTCAACAAGTCATCGATGGCCTCAATATTGATAATTGAATCCGACATAGGGTTTGACCCAGAAAGATGTCGAGATGCCATGGTATCCACCTTATCCTCCTTTGGAAGATGGGGATCAATGGCAAGTGCCCTCCCATAGAATGCAAGTCCCGTCAAAAAATAAATGTCCTCTGTCATAGAGAATGCCAACTGCTCCCCCCTCACCACAAACCACTGCAGATCGGTGCTCCACATCCTGATTAGAAACTGGAATAGGAACTCCTACGACCATATCAGGGGATAGTAAAAAAACTTGAGCAACTCGTAGGATGAAAAGTGTTTGCATACACCGGGCTACACCCTCGCAACCTCTTGCAATCGGTCCCAGTCTCGCTCTCGCCAGTGGACCAACATTGTACTCAACTCAGTTGATCACCTGCAATCACCCAAGAACACCTGATTAGCCACCTCATCCATTAAAAATCATAAAACTAAAAAAGTCACCCACCCTTGAGCCTGTACACAGTGTGCTACTTTCCCCTGATACAGTTGCGCAACTGTGTACGACTATTCTTCGTACAACTGTGCACTAATTCAATGTTGTCTCACCCACATCCGTGCATGGGTGCACAACTCTCACTCATACAAGCATGAATTCTATGTGATCTTTTTTGTCCTACTCACATGCCCACATGCGCAGCTATCTCAAGCACAACTTCACATTATGGGCACGTTCCCTCACCACAACCATGCACTCCTTAGTAGGGTACTATTAGGAAAAACCCTACACATAATATGTGGGAAAATAAGGTTTACCCACGCACACATGCATGGGTATTGCCCCTTTTCCCACACACTTGTGGTCACCTACCTTTAAAAACCCCTATACAACCCTTCGTACATCCCCTACCCACAAGCTATCCAATTCACACAATGCAGGATGATAGGGCCACTAACTTGTCTCTCACTGCTCCCAGATCGGTAGCCTGATGCTACCGTAATCTTGAAATCTCCTCACAGCTCTCTCATTAGGTCAACAATAGTGTCAGGTACAAATGAGGTGGCATTGTAGGCCCACCATCCATATTTAAGCCATTTTTCCCAATTTACACCTTCTGTTACAGGAGCCCAAAACCTTCATTTTCCGATCTGTTCTCAACCAAGATATCTTGATCCCACCATCTACACATTCACATTCCTCGGGTTATCATCCACACTTTTCCCTGGAGGAGACTTTTTCTCACGCCATGTTCAGGTACACATGCTCAATTTTAGTTTTATCAAATAACTGTTATATGTTCTTTATCATCAGAGTTTGTTCACGTTGGGTATTTGGTTTTTATGTGTGCAAGTACTTGTTCAACAATATTACAACCCCTTCAGTTATATGTACGACACTGTCATGTAGTTACTCCCTCTATTAATAATTGCATATCTGAGTCACACCCTCTGACATTTACCTTTAGGGTCCCTACATTCAGCTTTGCAATATCTTTACCTCTACCATATTTTGGTACTCTCATTCGATAGCACTCTCCCCCACATGAGTTTTCCCATTCATAGTTCCCCTTGGCAGCTTTACACTCATGCCAATTTCACCCCCTAGGGTTGGGAGTCCTGATAGTATTTTTCACTTTTGAGAACGAACCCCATACTTCTTCTCATCATATTTCTAACCTTCCCAATGGACTCCCAGGTCATATCATCTTACACTTGGTTCTATTGACTGCACTCCCGCAGTTTCATTCTCCCTCCATCTCATCCACCATGATTTTTCACATTTGTATATTGTACTCCATCACTTACCTAATACATAAACCCACCCATGGTTCCCCCCAACCTCCACCATTTCTCTTTCATGAACTTGTTCTCTAAACAGGACACACCATCTTTCACTAGGCCACCTGTTTTTGTATCTGTATACTCAACCTATATTATTCTTTATCTCTTTGGTAATTGTATAAATCCCTTGTTTCCATCATATACATAGCTCTTTAGTCGTCATCCTTGATGGCATTATTTTTACCTGGCAAAGGAACCCCTATCGCCCTTGGTTGGGGCATCCACCCTTTTTTCATATCAACATCGTTCAAAAACCTCGAGTATCCCAAATCCATGTACCCATGATCTCTGAGTTTTCCCACTTTGTTAGCCTCTGACACAGTTTAACCCTGTATCTAGTTGTCCTCCTGATGCTAGATCCATTTTAGAGTTGCTTCCAATCATCCCTCAACACCCAAACCAAGGGAAGTCTTGAATCCCACAACATCTTGTCTTCGTTCATGTTACTCATTAGTAACTAATATCATCTATTAATCGGTGGATTTCAAGAAGCACTTTGATTCTTGGCATCACATCTCCCTTCCTGTCGACATCAACATAGTTTCCAGAAGGGCGGAAATATCTTGACTCTCATTACCTTTTCAATGAGGAGTCTCGAACAACATAGAGAGAGTCATCATCGTTTTCTGATTTCGTTGACCCCCATAACATTCGACTTCAACAAACTCTCATGTTAAGGTGGGTCTTACTATGCGACCATTACATTTGTTTCATACCAGCCGAAGACCTTTGAAGTTGATAGGCCATCAATGCCTATGAGTCATCGACAATTCTTACAGTCATCCATTACTCACTTTAGAGCCAGTTCACCAGTAAGAACCTTCATCTTTCGTTATCAACCGCCCTCGAGGGAACTACAGTTATCTACATCATCATACATCTTCAGTTACAGTCCCACATTTTGGTTTTGTAACACGAGCATGGGGCATGCCTGCCTCGTTTGTATACATATTTTATTTTTCCTTCCTAGAGAAAGGTTTGGTTCCAACAGTTTTCCCTCTCCCTCCAGAGGACCTCTCTTGTAGTTCCTCTCTTCACTCTTCCTTACAATGACACTCTCAACAAAACAAACATTGATGTATTTCAGATATATCTATGCTCCTAACCTCACACATCATAGGGCATCTGTTATCACTAAAAAATCATCCGTAGGATTGCACACAATGGTTGAAGAAAGACATCAATTCTAGCAACAATTAGTACACCTACAACATCAAAATCCATAAAAAGGCACAAAAATATATGCTTGGTTAAAAAATTAAAGTGCTCAAATTCACCAAAGGAAGCGCACAGTGTGCAAAATGTGCAGACTAACACAACCCTTAGCACACACGATGCATTTATTAATCTTCTCTGCCTCTCAACCACTTCTAGTCCAACCCCTAACACGATTTGACACTCAGTTTTGAGCAAAATATAGCTTGGAGGCTGGTCAAGGGCTAGGAAGTGCCCTAAAAGGCCCCTTGTTCACACTATGAACAAGTTGTATCTTGCTATGAATTCACACTATAAATATGTGCCATGGGTGTGCTAGAAAAATAAGAACTTTAAGGTATTGTTATGTTGCAAGAATTCTTCTTCGAGAATCCTCTTTTATCTTGGAATCATTCAAACACTGTAGCAAGGGCCATTCCATTCACCTCTTGAGAGGATTGTCATTGTATTTATTTACCATTGTCACTTGCCATTGCATGAAGAGAAGAGCTCTCTATTAGGGAACTCAATATCCCTCCCAAGGAGGAAGAGGGGATTCATAGGTCCCTTCCTTTCTCTACAGTGTTATCCTATCAATATATTCATCCATTGGTAGCTATATGATGCTCATTTTTTTATTTTCATGGTTCTACTTCTTGCAAGCTTCTCTAACATTTATTTCTTTTTGTTTTTAGTTTTATTTCCTTGTTTCATGTGTATTTGGTTATCTAATCAACTCACAAACCTATGTCTTGTTTAGCTAACTTAACTAAGTAGGTAAGTGTTGTGTTTTTTCTCACCCATGTGACAAAACCAACACAACAACAGGTATACAAAATTATAAGATATTATCATTAATTTCAAATTCAGTATTTTCTTGCAAATTTGTCACCCACAAATTTCCAAATTCCACATTTATTTTCAGATTTTTTCCACACAGGAACTAGATTCACAAATATGGGAATTTCTTTCCCATAGTAGTTTAACTCAACAAGAAATTGGTTTTCCTTATGGGCTTACAACACTACCATGTCCAAGACCCTTTTCTTCATGCAATTTCAACATTCCTTAGCCAAACAAATTGTTAGTTTTCATGCACATTATATTTTCAAAACTATGTGTACTAACAGTCCAAGTCATTTTCATCTATTCAAGGGTACAGAGAAAAATGAAATATCATTATTTACGTATGCACCCTTTCAACATTCTAAATTTTCCAAATACAATTCAAATATCAAATGACTTTAATCAATGTGTCAATATTCATGGCCACATAGTTATGGATATTTTTTTATACTTGCTCTAGCTGCTAGCACCCTCTTTGATGTTACCTCATCAATGGTGCTTTATGGGGAATTTAAAGTCCCTTCAACAATATCTTAACAACAACCTTCTCATAGTCATCCTTTTCTTGAGGTTGTCCATCATTGACAATTGTCTTTCTCAACAACTCCAATTCCTTTATACACATGTCATACATTATAAATATATTTGTTGTTATGTAAAAATAAAATGCATGTATCATAACACTCTAGTCAATAAAACATTTTTAGATAGGCACTTCATCCCATTATCCTTAATGTTTTTCATGAGTGCAGCACAAACAATTCTCAATTGTTTCTACAATAATACAACCATCATCACTATGGTGTCAAAGCATTTACTTTTATCAGCACACCAGTTTATCATTCCAGAGAAAATATAATATCAAATAGGAAAGGAGTTAAGGGCTCTTCCCCCTTCCAACTCCTTCTACACAGTCTGGGACTTTCAGTCCAAATGAGTTATTTTCCAAGGCCTCAATGCCTTTACTTATCATGACTTAACCAAACCCATTCATTCAAACTTATCTATTTATTTCCCCTTGTTCAGCTGCACTTGTTTCCACAACTTCTCTTCTAAGGCTTACAACTTTGTTAAACAATTCATAGTTTTTGGGGTGAGAATAATATTCTTCTCTTCTTCTTTTTTTTCCATCTTTGCTTATGCAATCTACTTCTTATTGTGATCTTCTTTCTCTTTTCCTTGAGCAACTTCTGTTAGGATCACCCTAACTCTTAAGATACATCAACATGATTTAATAGAAAAACTTTTTGTTCATAATGAATCATGACCCTCTGCATGTTGCACATTATCATTCAGTTATCATAATGGTCTACATTCATTTGTTATCTTTCCACTCATATATATTTTTTTAGAATGTAATCCAGGATTCTTATATAAATAGGCTTGTATCCCACTACTCAATTCTCAGTATTCATTAAGGTTGTGACTATGTTCTCCTGACAAATTCTTCACATAGTTCCTTCACATGGAACTATTTTAGCATGAAACTTACTTATTGTATATCCTTCATTATCTGTGATAGCCTCAACCTTGAGTTAGCTTCAGTTGTTAATCAAATATTCCATAAGGAATATAAACATGCATCTTTGTTATGCCTCCAGATTATTTATCCAAACATATTCCTTGCTTCGTTAACTTACATATATGATGCACTTAACCACATGCATAATCATAAGCCTATGTTTATTTACCATAGGTACATTTTGCAGCTCACATACATCTTTTCATTGAAACCATTTAACTCATTATTGTTCAAAATTGTTCTCATGTGGTCCTTAAAAGGCATACTCATGTTTCCTTTTATCACGACGACATAGCGTCCTTTCTCCTTTACTATTTCATTTATTTATATTGTCCTTTCCTGAGGGAATGGAGCACATTCCCCTCAAGCTATCACTCAAAACGAAACTTTCACGACTCTTCAAAATAGAGTCAAGCATGCTTCCATGGTATTCATTCAATCTTGGCAAGTGAAAGTATTTCCTTAAATTTGACTCATCTAGGAAGTCATATCATGCCTTTAGTATACATATATTCTTACATCATACATGTGCATCACTTGAACATTTAATATCACTCATATCTATTTGATCTTCATATATGTCTTCATGACACAGGACCTCCCGTCCTAAATCCTTTTTATGCAATCTTCTGTTGTCATTGCATTGTAAACCTCAAAATAAGGGTTCCAAGGATCGATCTTCTCTTTCCTTTACCTTATTCCATTTTTTCACATATGACCATTCCCTGTGACCATAACTTAACACAGAGCGTTAAATCATGTCCTCCTCAACTGGCTCGAAGGACCTCTGTCCTCCCTTCGTATGACCGAGAGATATGACCTCGGCTCAACTCCTTGAGTGCTATTTGATGGTCTAATTCGACGGTCGTGATCAAATCGATCATGAAGATAGATGGTTAGGAAGGATTGTGGAGTCTTGACTATCATGATGTTTAAACACGTCATCGAGTTCCGCAATGGAAGATGCACATTGGAAGATGGACCAATGTGATCCATTGATTTGTTGATGGGTGACGATCGATGATCGTTAGGGATTGTGGAATCGTAACCTGCGTGATCATTAACTCAACCCTTTGATCCCATAATGGCTCCCCGCCATTGATCTACCCTTACTAAGATATGATGGTCAGGACTTAATCAGATGTTGATCTAACGGTCCTCCTCTGCAACTCCCATATATGACGATTGTTGTAGCTTTCTACTGATTTCATTCTTCGACGATCACGATCTATTCTTTCCTTAGATCGATGGCTCCTGTAGCTTACTTACCTTACTCATAAAAACATAGGAAATTACAAATAAATCAAGACTTTGGGAACCAACTCCCTTGAAAATACAAGATCTCCTAGTCTAGGCAATTGTACAATAATTTGGAAGCAGGATGCTCCTGCATCACTTCATATCAAGGAACCTCAAAATGCATTAAATCCATGCACTCAAGCATATACTCACATAGCCCAAAAATTCATCGTCCAAGCTCATTACTTTCACCTCTCTCATGTCATACATACACATAGACATGTCATACTTCCATATCCTCCTTCCAAGGATATTGCTACCATCTTTATGAAAAGCCTCATAGGGACACTCAACATGGAGCTTCCCTCTCAGTTGAGAGCTTGTAGTCATATTACCGTTTTAAGAATGTATACACATATTTGTATATATGTAGGTGCATATATTGCACCTTTTTATCTCATCCATTCACATTGATATTTTAGTTTTGATTATTAGTGTTATTTAGTGGGGGATTACAGTCAATCATATGACTAGTCTCGCAGTCATAATTCATACTGATGTTTCCCTCTCTATATGGAAATAACCAACAAGAGTCACTTTTTCCCTTTCTATTGTAAAAACCTTCCATAATTCAGAATTCAGATAGGTAGTTATTGTATCACTACTTCTATAGGTAGTTATTGTATAACCACTTCTAGTCTCTTCTTCATGCATCGATTCATTTTTGGTTAACCGGTCTCTACAAGAGAATCTTTTCCTAAACTCCCTCTTATAGCCATATGGGTATTACCAAGCTATATCCATATGGATATCATCCACCTCAGGATGTCTACATGATCCACTGGTCATTCAAAGGTGTTTTGACACCTTCTTAATCATATCTTGCATCAATCTCTCATTAATCCTTACAATCCTATCTTATCAAGGTAATAGGCTGCAACATTACCAACATTTCATTCTTTTTGTTAACCCCTACTAACATAAGTTCATTCTAATCAAAATTTCCATTAGTAGACCATAGCTTACATCCCACCATAGGTTATAACATGCCCAATTTGCATGTTCAATGTTTTTCCATATCCATCCAAGTTTTTTTATTAATGCCCATCAACATAATCCCACTTTGTAGGACTGGCTATCATCTCCCAAAAGAAATGATAGTCTTCTTCTGCCACAACCTAGCATGATTCAATCTTGTTGGGTAAAATCCCAACTGAATTTTAACCTACATCCTTTTCCTCAAGGAACTTATGCAGATAATTTATGTACTGTAGTAATATTCTCAACATACTCATCTTAGCCTTGGTAAAATAGTCTTATGACTATTCCCTGACCCATCCAAGCCTGAGTTTGAATCATTCTCTACTAGATAGGTTATGGTAGGATTCCCTCCATGGATGATTTTAGGGGCTAAATTTTGCTCATGGGCTAATTTTCCTTGGTTTTTCCAAAAATGAGATTCGCTATTTTAAAAATGATTCGCCCAAATTCTACAAGATATATTGATTTTACCTTAAAAATAGCAATACAAATATAAAAACTATATAAAATCCTTAGAAATTTGAATATTTTTACAAAAATATCGCCAAACATTTATAGTTGGCATATGAAGGATAAGTACGATTCGCTAATGTTTCTACATTTTAAAATAAATTTCCATCCTTAAAATCATCCCTGATTCCCTCTCCCTTAAATTTTTCTAAGAAAGAAAATCACTTGACTCTTTCATGAGCCCAAGCAAGACAAGTGTCGTTGCCATGCACCGATACCAATTTGTAACACACCCAACCCCTTAAGTACCTTTTTAAGGAATGGGGATTCTAAATTTCTCTTTCCTTAACATCTCAACTCTTTCCGAGGTCTACATCCTATTCTAATCACTCATAGCGTTCTAACGACTGCTACCAGGCTCAGATCTGAGCTTTGGATTGCAATTCATGGCCTCTCAAAGTTCTTCGAGCGCTATTAGTTGAGGGCCACATGGCGTCCACGTGGATCCATATCACTCATACCATCCTCAAGCTCCTACATCCATAGTGGACATCCATCCACCATCCAATCCAACGACGAGATTTTATCTTCATTTGACACATAAGTTGCAGGGGAGTTTGGCGTTCAACACTTTGGCATTGAATTCCCCTTTTCCTTTCTACACACAAATCCTCTAGAGTCCCAAAATCCTGAACTCTCGAGTTGCTACCACGTAGCTCCGACCTTCAGCCCTTTTGTGAGCATACATTCTAACATCCCAAGTCTCCTAGAGTCCAAAATTCCCAAACTTTCGATGTCCCAAAATCTCTCCACGTGGCTTCATCCTTCGTATATTCTGACTTATCTACGATACTGCACCCCAAACCACTAGAGTCCCAAAGTCCCAAATTCTTGAAGGGTTCACCCTTTATCTAGGTGACGTATTAAATATGAAGGAAATTACAGGTGGGTCCCACATACTCCTCCCAAAAAATGGATCAAGAAGTGAGTGCCAGGTGTGATACGCGACACAATAGAGATGACCATGTGTCCCCTTCAGTGGGTGGCATGTGTCACATGTTAATGGGTCTGTAGGGTGTACAAAACACATGAATCTAGGTAACATGTAGCATGTTGATCGTGGGTCCATGTCACCTTGGATGACGTCAATGTGCCATGTCACCCTGTATTGATGACCTTCCAAGCCTTTCAATCTCACGGTCAAGGTGTATCCACGTAATCCCTGGATCTACGGCCTCCGTTACTTCATAAATTCAACATTCAGGGAGTTTTTGGTGTGACTTCCTCCTTGCTCCCGGAGTGGTCAACGACGGGCTCACCATGGTCTATATCTAATGGTTAGGAGAGATCATGAAGGGTCTCTATATCTATGTTTCGTGTTTATTCATAGCTCCAACATTCGGGGAGTTTAATGTCATGAAATTATCGTCCTCCCGAAGTAAGACTTCACCAAAGTGTTGACTACAATATTGATCCAATGGAAAGGAGGGATCTTGATGCATTCTCAAATCGACGGTTCATGTCACTTCGTAACTTCAACGTTTGGAGGTTTCCTCACCTTGAACCACACTTCCTTCTAGATTTTCAAATTTCAAACATGTGGAGAACTCTGATAAATGGTCCACATGCACTCTACAATGGGTGGTCAAGATCTACTTTGGGCCTTCGGGAGTTCTCGACCCAAAGTGTAACACTCCTCAGATCTTCCAGAGTGCCAAACTTTGGACCACACTCAATATATCGCCACGTGCACCTAGCATCCACGGTCAGGATTTACTCTGGCTTGCAAAGCTTCATGGAAACTGACACGCTCTTGTGTTTTCACTTCGATACCGTCAGATGACTGGACCTCCAGATAGTCGTTGATCTGTGAACACGCGTACCTCTACTCTCAATGACCCAGATTAACTTCGTGACTTTGAAATTCAATATTTTTGGCATTAGACCACCTCTATTCTCTCAAATTGGGACTTTTCCAAAGTACTTATCACTACCTCTTAACTAAGTTTGATCTAATGAAAGAGAGTGATTCCCAATGGATTCTCAGATCCATGGCCCTCATAAATTCACAACTCTCGTCTTTGGGTGTTTTCGAGGGTTTTGAAGTCACTTGTACCAGAGATCTGAATTCTTGGAGTTTCGAAGCCAGAGGAGCTTCACTCCCTTCGGTATTAGCGAGGGGTTTCCAACCCTGGGTTATATGGAACCTTATCGAATTCTAGGGGCTACACTTCGCTGTTAGACAATATTTTATTAAGTTCAGGGAACGATCCCGTGGTCTCCTGGGTGACTAGGTTGAAGGGTACACCTTCTAGTCATTGGACATAAGTTCTAATTCAGGAAGAAGTAAATATCGAGGAATCAACGAGACTTTGACAGTCCCATAAAGTCTACTCCAACTCCATAACTGTGAGGCGATTCCCTGGGGAAAACACCTCAAAGGTTTTTCGGACCGGACCAAAGGCCAAGATTGTTTCCTTACAACCATTCAAACACAATATTTTACAGAAGGATAGTAAATACCATTATAATCAATTTCATGCACAACCCAAATTATCACATCTACAGATAATCAAATAATGCATTTAAATTCTAGCATACGAGATATAAAAACATGTATCTATTACAATTGATCACTAATCGACTGACTATGGGTGTTTTCCTTTCCACCCAACCATAGGCTTAGAAGAATTAATTATTAGCACTCTATCCACCCCCTTGCCAAGCCATGATATCTCTAGGAAAATTTCGTTGTTTCTTAGAGGTTCTTTCTCTATCACAGTCTATACAAGGTTTATTAGATGCCTCCTTGACATCAATCTCATAGTCTCTTTCTCAGGTGACGTTCTCCTATAAATTCTTATAGATCTTCTTCTCTTGTTCTCTTTTGTAACCATAACAACTTAACAAGCTTTCAGTTCTTCTCCTCATCTGGGGAGCCTCATACACTCTTCCTCTTCCTATGTGTATTCTCTTGTCTACTTCATGTGTGTTCTTACATGCCTTTCTCCTGCTCAGGAAGGTTCCAGACCTATCCTTTTCCTTCTGTTAGAAGGAAACTTGGGTCATTCTAGGACTGAAGTACAACTACCCTATGTGGTACTTTGGGCTGGCAATTTTCTGTCTCCCCAGCCATACCCTCCATGCTTCCATTCATTGGGGTAATTGATTGTTCAACCACTAGTTCCTTTCTTATTAAATAATATCTCCTTGGGATCAAGATGAGGTTTATTATTTCAACAAGGAGAATTTGGGTCATTTTGACATAATGAACCCTCTCTACAATTTCCTTTCTCTTTCCTCTAGTGATATCATGGCCAGTACTTCAAGGCTTCACCCCCGCAATCAGTTATTGGAAATATAAACAACAATATATTTACATTGTTCACATGCCATATCATGGTTATCATAATTAATAATTAATTAAAAGCTCGGGGAAACATGGATATTACATAAGGTAACCTCTACAAGTATTTTATCCTCCTCGACTTGGAAATATTTAGGTTTTCCCAAGCTTGTGTCATCTATCTATGAGTTGCTAAATTTCAACAGAAGTCCTTCACGGGATCCCTAGCCTCCCCCATGATATGTTTCTTAAAAAAGTATCCTTGAGTCTTAGTTAATCTCTTTTATGACTCTTTAAAAAAGAGAAAAGATTGTCGAGTGAACTTGTCTCTTTCACACTCATTAAATTGATTTGAAAGGACGTTTATTTGGTGTAAGTTTAACCCTTTTTCAGACCAAGTAGACTAATTTTGAAAAAAGGAATACTCTAGTCACAAGTGGCTAGAAGAGTTACCTTGGTATTGTTTTATACTTTTTTGGGCCTAGGGGACTAAATTTACAAAAAAGGACATTCGCTGGAGTTAAGTTGTAATTGCATCTCATTCTCTTGCTTGTAGTATTGAGCCTATTGTAGGTTCTCGCTTTTGCGTTATAAGCCTATCACCTCGGAAGTTTTCATCATCATCAAAACAGAGCCTTGTTTATATCCTTTGCATCTTGACACCCTGTACCCCAAGAGGAAACATTCCCCCGAGTGGCCATATCCTGCATACACCTCCTTACATTGAGCATAGGTATGTTCCACTCTTGGAACTAGTTTCTTACTCGTGACACTCATTTCCTCCTTTGTATCATATCATTCATTTGACTATGAAAAAAAAAAAAAATATGGGCAGGAAAATAATATTATCCACGTTGGCAGTAATCATGTCGCCTTTGAACATAGCACAAACTTTTGAGTCCACTTGTCATAAAAAAAATTGGTTTAGCATGACCTTATGAATTTGAGATCGTTACTTAGAGTTTACTGCTCCAACTAGTTACTCTTCCAGTCCCTATGAAGAGTTTGATTGATGCCTCCTGCATCACAAAGTTTCATCATTGAGTCTGTGTTTCTAGAGTCATCCATATGTCTCATGATCTTGTTCAAAGGATGTCCATAAGCATGCATCGGTCATTTCTCAGAACTCTTGACTTTTCATGTTGGCCATACCTTGAGTGTGTCTCAGAGTTACATGAAGTTGTATTCCTACCGTGCACCCTAGTCCTACTTTCCTTATGGGTAGGTAACCTTAAACCCAACAGTCGACATCTCCTCATTGGTCACTGACTTGGGGGTTTCCCTTTTGTTCGACGACAAGAAATCAATTCACACATTGGGATTCGTGCAATGTCTTGGATTCAGTTAGCCTTATTGGTGGTTTCCTCACCTTTTTTGACAATTTTCATTATTGGATGTTATTCAGAGGGTATTTTTCATGCACTGCTTGCATCTGGTGCATGCAAAAGATGCACATGTTCGTTGGCTCATGAACATGTTTTTCATTAGAGTTCCTCCAAATCATCAATATATTTCCTTGTACCTCGCGCTGACTGATGAGAGATGCCCTAATTCTCTCCTTTTAGCGGGTCTCCTTCCATCGACTTCATCCCATCTATTCTAGAAATGAGGCTTAGAGTCCTATGAGTATTCATAGGCTTGCAGTCATTTGTGGTAGGTTCTCTCGCCATCGACAGTTGGGAATACATCAATGTCTCCTGATCGATGGATTCTTAAAGTGTTCAACCTCAACACCTTTATTCACACTTGTAAGATTATGCTCGATGCCTTGATTCCTACTTTCATTATTGGTAGGATGTCTCGTGTTTGTTAACGATATACCTCAATAACTGATAATCAAATGAAGTCTCATTATGTTCGACCTCAACTCCTTTATTCACATGATGTGGACTTGGACATTTGGTAGATCATGTAGAAGACTTGAAGACATCAATTCATAGTTGCAACTTTCCTGAGTTGTTTCTATCATTCATTGGACCAATACCTATATGACTTCAGTGATATTGGGAGATTAGATTGTACTTCATTGTATACATATATCTTCAGATTGGTTTTGAGACTGGTTTTCATTGGGCTTTGTTCATGACTATGACAACCTATGGCATGTATCTACCTTTGTATTGCCTATTCATGGCCATGAAAAACTGTTTGGTATATTTCCACATGGATCTGCAGTGTAATTCAGATTGGAAACCATGTGTAAAAAGTCATTATGGATTGTAATATTCTTATGAGAAACTAGTTCGTCCAACTAGGTCTCCATTACTCCACTTCTCAGAATTATAATGTATTTCGACCATCCCAACTACTCCTCTAACCTCACACATTAGGGGGCATCTGTTATAGAAAAATTTGCCTCACCCCATGTTGTTGGGTATGTGTTATATTCTTTGCACGAGTAGAATTTTTTTTCCTTGGGAAACATGTCACATTTTTTCCTTGTTTTTCGTGTTGCCTCAATTTCTATGTCCATTGTTGGGAAGTTTTTTGGCACATGGTGTTTTTTCAATGGTTTTGTATTTCTGGTTAAGGAATTAGGGTTGTTGACTAATCTAGGTCATTGGGTTAGGGTTTTGGATGCCGTTGGCTCCTATATGTAAATTGTATTGTAAACAATGTATCACTATGAATGAATATAGAATATGCTAGCTTTCCCGGTTTAGGTTTCCAGGGGAAAAATCTCTGTGTAATGTTTGTATTTTTCATTGTATCTTTTATGTTCCTTTACTGAAAATTTGTTTGCAGTAAATATTGTACAAGGTTAAAATCTACACATGCAACTTGCTCAGAAGGCCTTTTCCATTTCCCTATGCAGACTTGAAGTCCCTTTTTGCAATTCCCAGAGCTAAAAAACACATTTTTCCACATATGCGCACCCTAACAACTATACATCATGCATGTACGTAGGTTGCACCATTACAACCCACGTACATCGGGTTTTGTGCCCAAAATTAAAAAATGGTGTCGGGATTCCATGTCACGCCATGAGATCCATGATCCTTGACCTTCCATATACTGGAACCATTCCAAATCGGACCTTCAGTTTCATTTGAAGGCTATAAGTAAGCCATATCCAAGCTGTGGAAGAGGAGAAGAATTCAACTTTGAGAGCAAAGTTACTATGGAGAAATTATTCACTTTATATTGAGTCTACATCCCTTTGTCCTTTTAAGTTTGAACACATTGTTTATCCCCTAAGCTCTTCCCTATTTGATGTTGAACCTCATTGTCTCTCTTATATGAGCTTTTCATTGGTGGAGGATTGAAGTGGTGGAGGCCCAACTGGAAGGGACTTAGTTTCTCGGTTCTGAGACATGCCGACACAAAAGTTTGTTATTCATACACTTATGTTGATCATATTCTAATAGAAATACTCTTTTCTCGTCCAATTAATATCTTGCGAATATTTGAATTGTTATTCGATGGGCATATTTTTTATGAATATTGATGGATTATGCTATTATATGTGCTAACTATATATATTATCACCATATGCTTGTGTATCTTGGTTGTTGAGGACAATTTGCAGGTGTATAGCTTTGAGTCGAGTGCTCAATGGTGGTCTTCTTTGAACATCCAGACTAGGTAGGATCTTTATCTTGTCTTGTTAGCATTTTTGTTTATATAGCATACTTGAGATTAGAGTTCATTTTTGCAATTGTTTCTATATGTTGTGATATACCCCATGCTATATAGTGATTTTCCTTGTAACACAACCACAAGGGTATGATGCCCCTACTAACATAATGGTTGATCGGTTTTGAGATGAGTATGCTTGTTTTCTTAACCTTCCCCTCTTCTTTTTGATGCAAAATATACAAAAAAAAAATCCTTCACTGATAGTTCCTCATAGTACCTCTTTCACATGTTTTTCTATGAAAAATCCTTGACTGATAGTTCCTCATAACACTTACAGAGGATTTTTTTTTGAAACTTTGTACTATGTTTGGGCTTCAGGAACTTGCAATTATGTTGGGGTGTATAGAGGTAATTCCACTTCATGAATCTCCAAAGTGTTTTTCTAATGGGTGGAGGTGTTGGAAGAACATATTCAACACATTCTTGGATCTTCGAAGCTTGCTAGTATAAAATTACAGGACCCAACCAATCAAAGTGGACCATGTACTCCTCACTTCAAGGGAGCACTCTAAATGTCAGATTTCTCTTTATAGCCTAAGACTAATGATGAATTTTTATTTGGATGTTCCCTCTATTATGATATTAGAGATTGATTTTACTATGTCTTCAAGGACCCAGATAGCTATTATGAGTGGCCTAATTTCTAGAGACAAATCATATTGAGTGGTCTAAAATAGGATTACGACTTCCTTCTTCCATTGTTGTTAAGGTCCTAACCCGCACATAGGTAGATCAATGGATTCGGATTTAATAAAGGTCAATATTAATAAGGCCTTTCAATAAAATAGAATAAGGCGGATGTAAGAAGACCTAATAGAAGCTTCCACTTCTAGAAGGATCTTCCTCTAGATGCTTCTCTTAATAGACACATTTAGTATAAATAAGGGTCGAGGGTATGAGAACCCTAGCTTGGAGATTATTGTAACAGAGCATTGCTCGATTGGAGGTTTCCCCCTCGAAGAGGCCTGTGAACATTGCTTTCTAAATCAAAGTGCTATTTCTATTGCTATTGTTATATCTTTTTTGTGTATTGTGAAGATTATGCTGGATATTTTACTGTTATTCTGCCATTTCTAGCATTTTATTTTTGTTCTGCATATTTTATATATCTGGTATCTTGCAAGTGGTATCAGAGCACTTTCCTTGGCAGAAATTGTGGGTATTTTATTTTTAGGGTAGAGATGTATTCTGGCGTCTTTAAGCCACAGAGATTGTCGTTACGCGCATAAACCCGTAGTTGAGGGATTCATGCATGCAAGAAATACAAGTGGTTCTTAAGCGCACATCTGTTGGCCACCCTTGTAACCCCTCTTGGTACCCCTTTGAGTGGTAGCACATCAGACAACACCTATGTACGGATCGGCCTAGATTTCCTGAATCCCTTTTTATATAAACCTATTGGCCGCCAGAATGCTATAGTGTCACCGAGAACAACACTCGGGAATATACTCTCTAGTACCTGGGTAGTCGGGTGGTACGGCTAAGGGTACGGTCTATCCTCCTTAGTTAGTGCCCTGAGATATTGGGCCGAGTACTACTGTTGGACCCCACACGTATATCAGAGAGCTATAGCACAGAGCAAACACTTGTCTATAGAACCCTTGAATACCTAACCCTTGGGGAACATAAACAAATTAAACCGGCGAGATCTATTGCCGCGCATCTGTGTTCGGGTTGCTAAGTAAATACACATTTCTCTCTAGTTCAGAATTTGGGGATTTCAACACTACAACATTCTTCAGACCAAAGTATAACCCCGCAGCTATAAATAAAAAAAAAAAAAAAGTCTGGAATTTTTTTCACCATTATTTGAGACCTATTCCATTAGATTCATCTCTTCTCCCTGATCACATTCATCAATATCATTTTTCTGCAAAAAATTATGACCCTGCCTGTTCCCTTTTCAGTTCACCCATCCTCATGGCTCATACCTATAGCCAAGAACTAGAGTCTCGCTTCAACACCTTGCAATCGGGTTTCCTCGAGACCCAACAAGAAGTGAAACAACTCAGTGCTACTATTGCCTCCCGTGATGCATCCATAAATGCATCCGTAAATGTAGTCGTGCAGTCTGCAATGGAGGAAGTCAAACACAAACTGACCAACCAGCTTGAATCTGTCTTTGCATCACTCTGCACCAAACTCAAGATCCCTACCGATGACTCTTTTCTTGATGCACATAAAAAGACTGAAGGTGAAACTTCTTCCATTCCTTTCAACCCCATCACTTTCAATGGGACATACGCCTTCCACGGGTGGATGTAACCAAATTTGATGGCTCAGACCCCACTGGTTGGGTCACCCAAATGGAACATTATTTCTCTATCT
This sequence comes from Picea engelmannii, assembly GCA_009831015.1. NCBI lineage: Eukaryota > Viridiplantae > Streptophyta > Pinopsida > Pinales > Pinaceae > Picea > Picea engelmannii. The sequence continues at coordinate 160,241 of ML785292.1, read as the reverse complement.
ACAACATTACAGATGACTTGGCCAAACTCCAGTATGGTGTTCTCCATCTAGATCAAGAACGCTGGCAATGGTGGCAATGGAGAAAAAATTCCCGTCAAGGGTATATTGCTTGGACCTAATTTGTGGCTGAGCTTTATGAACACTTTGACACTGACACCAACCATTTGGGCCGTTTGAAAAAATTGAAGCAATCAGGCACAATAGAAGACTTCATAGTTGCATTTGAGCGACTGGCTTTTCGAATAGAGGGCATGACTGATGATTTTTTTTTGAGAGTGTTTTATCAGTGGCCTCAAGGAGGAGATTTGGGCCCATTTCCTCATGGGTCGACCTACGACTTGGGTGGAGGCTACCAAAAAATCTAAAGAAGAACAACAAATTGTTTCCTCTCAAAACCATAAGCCTTCCTTTATCCCTCGCCCTAAACCAGTAAACCCCACTACTCCCTCCGCCCCATTAAAAATCCAAAAATTGACCAGGGCTGAAATGGTTGAACGCCAACTCAAAGGCCTCTGTTATAATTGTGATGACAAATATTTCC
>ML785292.1:134025-155790 GCA_009831015.1 Picea engelmannii | reverse complement strand
GAAGCTACATCCTGTTTTTCATGTTTCATGCTTGAAGAAGGTGATTGGAACCAGGTGCCAAATTCAAACCAACCTTCCAGAGTTAGCTGAAGAAGGATCCATTTGGCTATAGCCAGAAGCAGTTTTGGACCAGCATGAGCGTCGCCTGCGTCAGAGAACCATCAAGGAAGTGCTAGTACAGTGGAAAGATATGACTCCAGCAGATGCCAATTGGGAACCAGCTACCATTCTGCAGCAGTTTCCACATCTCAAGCCTTGAGGACAAGGTTGTTTTTAAGGGGGCGGACATGTTAAGCTCCTAACTCGCACATAGGTAGATCAATGTATTCAGATGTAATAAAGGTCAATATTAATAAGGCCTTTCAATAAAATAGAATAAGGCGGATGTAAGAAGACCTAATAGAAGCTTCCCCTTCTAGAAGGATCTTCCTCTAGATGCTTCTCTTAATAAACATATTTAGTATAAATAAGGGTCGAGGGTATGAGAACCCTAGCTTGGAGATTATTGTAACAGAGCACTGCTTGATTGGAGGTTGCTCCCTCGAAGAGGCCTGTGAACATTGCTTTCTAAATCAAAGTGTTATTTCTATTGCTATTGTTATATCTTTTTTGTGTATTGTGAAGATTATGCTGGATATTTTACTGTTATTCTGCCATTTCTAGCATTTTATTTCTGTTTTGCATATTTTATATATCTGGTATCTTGCAATCGTTCTCATGATGTGAATTGGAAGAGACTCTCTTACTAACAACTTGAGTTAGGTGGTAGGTCCATAAGGTGTTCTAGATCTAGGGATAGTATTGCCCATGTGCACATCACCTAGTTTTTCACAACCTTGAATGTTGTAAGTGTTTCACTAATGCAACATGATTCTTCTTTGTGAAACTCTTTGATTTTCCCCATTTAATGCACTATAAATATTCATTTTGTTGATTTTTTTTAATCTTAGACTATGATTTCTAGTTGTTATGTAATCCGTGAAATTATGTTTGTGCTCTCTTTAACATCTATTATATTACACTAATTTCAATTCCATAACTCAATTTTAACTTTTAATATATATATATATATATATATATATATATATATATAAGTAAAATTAAACCATTAAAACTTATACTTAAGGTTCAAGTTAAAAAAAATTTGATCAATATAATCATCATTAACTTTTTGAGTAATTAATATAATACTTTTATTTATTAAATTATTTATTTCAATATCTCAATATAACATTATCTTTGTTTTTCGTTTTTTAATATAATTAAATAATATTCAAAATGAGGTGGGTGTAATACAATTTACAGGTGGTTTTATGGAAATGAAATAAAATAAATCTTAAAATTATTTAATTGAAAAATAATAAACCATATAATTCTAACTTCCTTCTTTAAAGACTATTTCGATGCTACTGTGTTCATTCAAATAGTATTTCGATTCCATAGAAAAACATTTTATAAATAAAAAAGAGTCTCGGGCAATAGAAGACATCTGTTTGCAAGTTGCAACTTAACATGTCAATGTTAAATGTTAAAAGATATGAAAACTTTATAAGAGGTTATAATGGTTAAGTATATATGTTTCTTTTTAAGAGATTATAAGTTCAAATCTAGAAGGGAGTAGAGTATTGTTGTTAAATTAAGTTAATTAGATCAAAAACCGCTTTCCCTTCTGCTTACCTTGCTAATATTATGTAAAAATTAATCTATCCTTCATCAAATGTCACTTGACATTTTCCACAACTTTGAAAAATATTAAAAGTTTGTATATGCACCATGAATATAGACAATGAACCATGTAAATTTAGAGCACGTGTCATATCTCACTGGTTCAAAATTTAGAGCACATGTGTAATATGTCACTCGTTCAAATGTTTAAACTTTGTTAAAAATGTTACCATGTCAGTTTTCATTTTTATGAATAACGGGACGAGCTCCATACTTTGTTAAAGTATGCAATGTAAGATAAGTCGAGGCGGCTTTTTACACGGCGTGACTATATGACTATTGACAACATGCATTATTTCAAGGAGAGTGTGGAAACTCTCAAGAAATACTTATATTTGGTGGGCATATGCAATGAGTCTCACACATTATCACGAGTACCTATATGTATTATCAGAGAATGTCTATGAGCAAGATGATTTTCACTAATTAAATCTTATTTCAATAAATAATGAAAGATTTATTTCTTTTAATGTTGTAATGACTTTTGTTATTTTAAAAAACAATGTTGTAATGAAAACCTAACTTGTTGTTCTTGTTTTTGAAATTAACGAACAAGGCAATGCACCAACAAGTCTGAGAGAAATATAGGAGGCCGCACGAACAAGGAGGTGCACCAACAACAAGCGTGAGAGAAATACAGAAGACCGCACCAACAAGCGTGGGAGTATTTCTAAAGGGTGCATAAGGGAGGTAAAAACATAACATATTGTTGAATCAGCTAGAAAGAATTTGAATTGAAGTTAATCTAGAGTTTGAATAAAAGTGAATCTATATGTTGAGTTAGTTAACTTCACAAAAGTGAATCCATATGTTGAGTTAGTTAAATTCAGAGATATACTAGTTAGCTTCACATAAAAACTAATTAGCTTTTTCAAAAGATAGGTTTTCTTCTAAAAGATAAAGATTCAATGCCATATTTGTTAATCAACACCATATGTGTTGGAAAAAATACATCATAGAACCATACCCAGTTAGGAGCCGTCCTCAATGGGTAGAGGACTAAGCAAGAGCTCATGCATGGAATGACCAACTGGTCAAAACAACCCAAATAAGATCTAAAAATTTAAACTATGATTAAAAACAAAACTTTGGATAAAAGCATTCCTTTGAATGTAAATTTTGAATAAAAACAAAACTTTGGATTAAAACATCTTTTAGATGTGTTTAAATTATGAATAAAAACAAAACTTTGGATTAAAACATCTTTTTAAATGTGTTTAAACTATGAATAAAAAAAAAACATTGGATTAAAGCATCCTTTGAATGTAAACTTTGAATAAAAACAAAACTTTGGATTAACACATCTCTTTATTGATAGAATTTCGTGATCTAATTGTATAGAAAATAATAAGGGCGTCTTCTTAAAACTTAGGTTAAATCATCACTTAAAAATTATAATTTTTAAGACTTGATAGAAATCAGCGATCTAATTGTATAGAAAATAATAAGGGCATCTTCTTAAAACTTAGGTTAAATCATCACTTAAAAATTATAATTTTTAAGACTTTGATTTTTAAGATAAAAGATCGTTTCATAATGAAATGTTTTAAAAATTTGATAAAAATTTGTTTCAAAATGAAATGTTTTAAAAATTTGATAAAAGTTTTCTTTGATTTGCATGTAGTAAAGAAAATCGATTTATATGGTGTCCCTGCTCCCATTTAGGGAAGGGACTAAAAAGACCATTATTCCATATATCAAATTAAATAAGGGTCGAATTCAAGATTAAATACTATTTTACTTCGAAAATACTACTTTACTTCGAATTGTATTCTAAAAGGAAGAAATTGACCATATTATCGAAAGTAAAAATGGGCTTTAGGTCTTGCTCTTTCGAAAATAACATAAAAATTATATGAAATTGGATTCAATAATTCATCTTCTTAGAGAAGATGAAGAATTTATAATGTATATTGACCCTAAGTCATTCAATATTCAAATGTTAAATCAATCTTTCTTTAAAAAACATATTTACTTCAATTTGTCTAGTACAAAAGGTTGGATGATTTAAATAGTTCGAATTGTCTTCATGTAAACAACTTATAATTTTTTTTGAATTCCATATATGTAGATTTTTTTTTAATATATTCTTATATTATACTAACATTTCTTCAATGTTTTTTTTTTTTTTTTTCTTCTTCTTGTCATAGCTAACAAAGTTATATTTTACTTTTTGAATATATTCTTATATTATACTAATATTTTTTCATGTTGTTTTTTTTGGTAAAAGTTATGTTTTAATTGGGATGAAAATTTGAGGACCATTTCTAGGTTAAAGGAGAAACTCAATGATGACAAATGTTATTTTTATTTAAATGAATGCAAGGGATTAGGAAATAGAAGAGTTAAGAACACCATGGTCATCTAGAAAGATGATATTATTCAGCAAGATGCCCTACCTCATCATAGTTATAACATCTACCCGATCTAGTTAATACACCAATCCTACCTCCTCTATATCTTCCACCTCCTCCACCTCTTTCATGACCTCCTCCTCCCCATGGTTATGAGTTGTCAACTACCATACATGTGATTCAATTTTACCTGTCAACCAGAGTGTCTAGAGTCCTACATTTATTGTACTATGAGTAGAAGTGCTACAAAAATCACAATATACTATAATAGATACATAAGAGTAATTCTAAAAAATAGGATAGTGTTTGGGAGGATGGCCATATGTCCTACAAATTTCATAATATTCCCTAGTCTCTAAACTCTGATTGTGAGGGAGACCTATATAAGGCACAATATTATGAAACTAAGTATCTATAGTGAATTGCATAACTCCATATGTAGGTATTTGTAGAAAGGGTCCCATAGGTGGGTTGGGTGTAAGTCCCCCTTGCAATAGTGGGAAATGATAAGAATGATTCCCTTTAGTTTGGCAGTGGTGCACCACACATTCTCTACACAAATATTGGTTAAATTCAACTCTTGTTTCTTCTTTGTAAGTGAAACAATTTTATGGTGAAATTGGGACAAGTATGGGTTTTACTCCAGCTTATGTAGTCTTAATTACAGGATGTCTAGCCATAAACACAATTCTCATTTCCTACTTCGAAGCTTCTCTATGAGTGGAAATATTCTCCTATATTAAAGGGACCTAAATCAAGGGAAGTATATCTTGAATGAACCACCTCTGATGATGGGTACCATGGATGTGAAATGTAAGCCTACCCAAGAGATCTTGGAACCCTTGATCATATTTGATCCAGATTATTTTGGTAACAATATGAAGGAAAAAATATAACAGAGATATAAAAAATAAATACACAGAGATATGGAAAGGAACACAGTAAAACAATAAATCTTAGATTCTATTAATGACTGTTTGAAATACAAAATGCTGTAAAATGCAAAAGAACACAAGCTGGCTAGAATGGTGGTAGCTTATCTCTGAGAAGAGATGTGTTGGCTACACTCATTCTCTAGAAGCTGATTACAATGAGTCTCCAAAGGCGTTTTTAACATAAAGAAGAGATGAGAAAACCATAAACATCCAAAACCCTAACCCCTAGAGATGAAACACCTAAAGGTTTGTGGGCCTCGATGGGGGTAGTTGATATGTCAACTTCTCAAGGGCGTAATCTTTTCATATGAACTCTATTTGGGGCACTCAATACCTCGTCGAAAAGTTCTAGCCGAGGAAAACACATTATGTTCATTATAGCATATTTCTTTGCTTACATGTTAGGTGTTTCTGAGTAAAAAAAACTTCGTTTAGGGCCTCAAAATGACCCCAGAAGTTTGGGACCCAAAAAACTGTAGAAAAACTGCCAAGATGTGAAAACTATAATTTGAGTCAGTTGAATAGGTGGGTGGCCAATAATATCCACCTATATCATTCCTCCCCCCTTAGGAAGAAACGATCTCCATTACGTCAACTGGCTTCATCAGATGGGGAAAATTCTATTGAATCTGATTCCTGGTGAGCCACTTGCCCTGATGAAGACATTGCCTTGCTTTGACGACTTGATAGAGTTGGATGGTCTGATGACGAGTGTACTTTGTATTGGTGTCCATGATCTGATAAATTGTCCCATGTTTGATGCAGTTAGGATTGAGTTTTGTAGGGCCCAACTACTCAGTCGCATCTTAAGCGTCAAGGAGAGGTGGAAAATATGGTCTAAGCAGTTCCACATTAAATACTGGGTGAAAGACAAGGACAAGAGGAATAATTAATTCAAAATAATTCTCACCCATAGCCTTGGTGATGGTGGAAGGACCGTATCAGAGTGGGAGTATCTTTCGATGGGGTCCTGTGAGGTCCTCATTTTGCAAATGAAACCATAACTTATCTCCCACCTGAAATTTTTGTGGTATCTGATGTGTTGATTTTTGTACCTTGGGAGGTGTTCCCCATGTGTTTTTTCTCTCCTAGACACATGTGGGATGTACTATACACTTTGTGCCTTGTACTTTGTGTCTAATTTCACTTTGACTTAGGAGTTTTAAGTCAAAAATGAAATGTAGTCATTTATGCCTAAAATGACTATTAATTCACTTTGTGGGTGAATTAGGGACATAAAGTGAACTTAGGGAACCTAACCCAAAGTGGGTTATTGAGTGAGATTATATTTGAGTGATCTCAACATTTGATTAGATGGGAGAGGAGATGGGATAATCTCATCCATCCATTACTTAGGTTTCCTTATGGAGGTTCAAGAAGGGCACAAAGGGTGAAGGAGAGCTCATAACTTCATTTTCTCACTTGGAGAGGAAGAGAGGGAGATTTTATATGAGGTTTGTTGCGCGAGGTTTCTTGAGATTGGGTGCATGATTTCATTGAGGGAGGCATTCAACATATAGCTTGGTTTATTTACTGAGGAGGATTCATTACTGTGGAGGGAACACTTGTTGAGGAGGGAACATCAGTAGTGGGGAGGACTTCTACCCATCAAATTGTAGTGAGATCAGTTGCAGAGGGAGGCCATCCAGCAGAGCTTCATTCCTGTGGAGGGGTTTTCTATTCTGAGCTAACATTTTGCTTTTGGAGCAGTTTCAGTGGATTTGAGAGCTTGTATGGGGGCGCACCTTCCTAGGGTGCACCTCGTTCTTTTGGACTTTTATTCCATCTTGGATCAAGTTGCTATTGTATCAGGTCCATATATGTTTTGTACTTGTTGTATTTCACCATATTATTTCCTCATATATAGACATATATCCCAAACTAGTTTTCCCCGGGGGGGTTTATCCAGGGTCATGTTGACCAAAAATACCTATGTACAAAATGATGTGTGTTAGTGTTTTTATATATGCTTATCTCCAGCCATAAATATCTTTAGGTGTGTTGTATTTATTTTAGTATGCATGTGATAACTTCTTGTTACTAAAACTACATGCTAGAGAACCTAAAATTGCAAGTACAACCATAACAAATCAACAAGAAGTTCTTGGACTGTTGGCTGTCCTAAAAAAACAACAAAACATTTACATAATAGTTGAAACTTAGAGCCAATCTGTGGTCAAAGACAGACCCAGTTAGCAAGCTTGATAGGACCTGGAAATCTTCATGGTATCAGAGTTGAGGTGGCTGAAATTTTGAGCAGTTTGGACAACACATGTGTTGGCTGTCATATACATCTTCTTGGCGTAATTTTTTGGACAGCCATTGGCTCATTCAATGGTTTTTAGAGGGAATATTTATGTAGAGGACGGTTGGTCAGCTTTGGCACTTTGTCATCAGTCTCTTTTCACACCTACGGAGTAGGAGTGAGGCTGATTTGACTTGACCTCTTTTCACACCTATTTTGTTAGGAGTGATGTCAGATTACGCTTGCTTCTTTTCACACCTGTGTTGACAAGAGTGAGGCAGTGTTTTCCTTTGTAGTTTGAGCATCAGTTGGGAGTGAAGTTTGGAAGACATGTCAACATCTCAGATGCGAGTTGAGGACATGATATTTGGGGCTAGAAATTTCTCTCCTCGGAAGGAGAGGATGGTATTTGTCTTAGAGGAACTTGAGCTATGGGACATAGTCTAGGCGGTTGTTCCAGTCATTCCTGTCACTTCCCCCGTCTTGGTGGTAGAGTTTAGGAAAAGTAACAACAAGGCAAAGAGGACCATTTGTAATGCATTTCATGATCATATCATACCCCATTTTATGGGTAATACTTATTCATACAAGATGTGGTCATCTCTATGTAAGTTGTATGAGAGATCCAATGAGAACCAGAAGATGGTTCTTCATGACCGACTCAATGGAATTTGATTTCTCAAGGATGAGTCAGTAACTTCATTCCTTGGTTGCTACACTTAGATCAGAGATGATCTTGGAGCCATCAGAGAGGTTGTTGATCCTTACTCTTTGGTGAGGCAAGCTATGAATAGCTTCACCAAACCATGGGGTCCATTTGTGCACGACATTGTTGCCATGTAGGTCATCCCTACATGGGAGAGGATGTGGGATGACTTCGTCCAGGAGGATATTAGACTTGTAGCCGAGGCTTCTGGACAACGACAACAACAATAGCAATAGCAGCAGTCTGGTCAGGGTGATGAGGATATTTCTCTTTGGACAAAGGAAGAGAAGAAGGCCAACCATGGGGGTTGGCAGGGTCCCAATTTTGGGGGCCCACCACAGGGGAGTGGAGGAGAAAGAAACAATGGTCAGAGAGGGGTCAGAGGAGAGATATGAGAATTTTCAGACAATTTCAGAGAGAGTGTGATTTCTTCATATTCTACACTTCAGTTGAGATGGCACCCAATTTCTGGTATATTGACAGCGGGGATTCGATCCATATGACTAGAGTTCGAGAGCACTTTACTAATATTAGAGACACCGAGGTCAAGATTGAGATTGATATTGGAGATGACACATTGGTCAGAGTTGTTGGGATTGGCACAATTACCTTTCAGAGAGATAGCATGCCACCCATATCATTCATGGATGTTCTCTATGTCCCTGGGCTGAAGAAGAATTTGATTTCAGTTTCCACCCTCCAGGATAGAGGTCTTGAGGTGACATTCAGAGGCACCGAGGTACTCATTTATCCTCAAGGGTCTTCATTTTCCTCAGGTCAAGTGATTGGAGTGAGGGATGGGAAACTATTTAGATTTCCTTTTCAGCCTCTTCATGCATTGGCAATGAGAAGCGACAACAACAAACATAGTTGTGAGTTATGGCATCGTAGGATGGACCACCTACATCATGGATCTCTCGGAGGACTTAGAGAGGTTGTGACCAGAGTGCCACTGATCAGTATAGAGCATTAGGATGTTTGTAGAGGGTGTGCGCTTGGTAAGTTTACCAAGGCATCGTTCCCCAACAGTGACACTAGGTCAGCTAGGATACTGGATTTAGTACACATGGACGTGTTAGGGCCCATGAATCAGAGGTCCTTGAGTGGTTGTGAGTACTATCTCACATTTATTGATGACTACTCGAGGAAGACTTGGATCTATTTTCTGAATTCCAAGAGTGAGGTCTTCACATGGTTCCAAGAGTTCAGAGCTCTTGTGGAGAACCAATCGGGAAAGAGGATCAAAGTCTTGTGGTCGGATAACGGGGGAGAGTATTCCTCAAGATAGTTTGTAGACTTTTGTTCCCAACATGGAATTACAAGACATATGACCTTACCCTACAACCCCTCACAAAACGGGGTTTCCAAGAGGAAGAACCAGGCCATTATCGATGCAGCAAGATCCATGTTGCATGATCAAAGTTTTCCTTTGTACTTATGGGCAGAGGCATGTGCTACTACAGTTTACCTATAGAACATGAGCCCCCATAGGATATTGGGGAAGATGACTCTTGAGAAGCCCTTCACTAGTAGGAGGCCCGATGTCGAGCACATAGGATCTTTGGGTGCTTGACCATTTCTCATGTCCCCTCGGAGAGGAGGAAAAATCTAGACCCCACATCCCAGCAGGGGATTCTAGTTGGATACTTAGAGGTGTCCAAATCCTATCACATCTACATTCTTCCACTTAGGAGACTGGTGGTGAGTCGAGATTTCAGATTTGAGTAGGATAGGGTTTTTCATAGATATCTTGAGTTGAGAGTCAGAGTTAATGATGATGCATAGGCGTTGATTACAGTCTCAGAGGGATCACAGCATCAAGGTTCAGGTAAACCAATATTAGGGGTGACAGGGTCACCATGCACAGCTTCAGGGTCACAGTCAGAGCATTTTCAGTCAGATGGGGCACAAACTTCAGGATCTCAGAGTGTTGAGACGAGTCCTAAGGCAGTCACTCTTGGGAAGAGAGACCTTACTTCTTCGTTGACCACTTCAGGGAAGAGGAGTCCTAGATGGTTTTTGGAGACCCTGAAGGAGGACAAAGAGAATGTAGGGAAGCCCAAGAGTTAGGACAGAGAGAGCAGGACTCCAGTCAGATTGGGAGCATATTTGGCACTAGTGATGAGTATCATGGATACAAAGCCACAAACATTTACGCAGGCAGTGGACCAGCAGGTCTGGAGAGAGGCCATTGTAGAGGATTATGACTCCATTGTGCGCAATGATGTCTGGGATGTGGTTCCGAGGCAAGTGGGGAAGTCAGTTGTGACTTCGAGGTGGTTGTACAAGACCAAGATTGTTGCAGATGGAAACATTGAGAAATATAAGGCCCGTTTTGTGGCGCGAGGCTTCTCACAGATTGAGGGAGTTGATTATGACAAGACTTTTGCACCAGTTGTGAGGTACACCTCCATCAGAAGTATCATTTCCATAGTAGCAGAGATGGGTTGGAGCATTCACCAGATGGATGTGAAGACCACTTTTTTGAATGGGTTTATTGATGAGGAGGTGTACATAGAGAAACCACAAGGGTTTGAGGTGAGTGATAGGGAGACTCATGTGTGTATTTTGACAAAGGCACTTTATGGACTGAAGCAAGCTCCTCGAGCTTCATATTCTTGCATAGACACTTACTTGCTTCAGATGGTCTTTGAGAAGAGAGATGTTGATCCTAACCTCTATTTCATCATTAGAGGTGAGGACACGCTTATTCTCATCTTATATGTGGATGATTTTTTCATCACTAGAGCCAAGGATATCATATCTGAGTGCAAGTTGGGACTTCCATCTGAGTTTGAGATGAGTGATATTGGATTGATGAACTACTTTCTAGGTATGGAGGTATGGTAGGAGGAGGGTCATATATTTCTTGGGAAGGGGAAGTATGCAACATATATATTGAGCATATTTTAGATGGAGGACTGTAGACCCATGTCTAATCCTATGATTACCAACTGGAAGAATATTAGTGCTTAAGATATCCAGTTGGTAGATGCCATAGTTTATAGGCAGATGATCGGTTCACTCATGTATATGGTTAACACTAGACCATATATTTGTTTTTCCATGAACCGTCTCAGTTAGTACATGGTTGAGCCGAGGAGTGTTCACATGGTTGGGGAAAAACACGTTTTGAGGTACATTGTTGGGATAGTTGATTATGACCTATAATATGTCATAGGAGATGGAGTCAATTTGGTTGGCTACACAGACTGAGACTGGGAAGGATGTGTCACTAACAGAAAAATCACCTCAGGGTGCTGCTTTGGTTTGGGGTAAGGACTTGTTTTGTGGTTCATCAGAATAAGAAGTCAGTTGCTTTGAGTTCAGCCGAGGCAAAGTATATGCCAGCCAGTTAGGCCAGTTGCGAGGCGATTTGGTTTCATAATATGATGGTTGGTTTATTTGGTCAGGAGATGACACCGACTGTCATTCACTGTGATAATCAGAGTTGCATAAAACTCTTTGAGAATCTAGTGTTTCATGACCGATAAAAGCATATTGAGATCAGGTACCACTTCATTCGTGATTGGGTTCAGAGAGGGGCATTTCAGTTTCAGTATGTATCGATAGACAACCATGTTGCATATATACTCACCAAGGCCTCGCCAAGGGGAAAACATGTCTACTTCAGAGACAAGATGGGCTTGGTGAGGAACACCTTCCTCAGTAAGAGAGAGTGTTGAGTTTTGTACCTTGGGAGGTGTTCCCCATGTGTTTATGCTCTCCTAGACACATGCGGGATGTACTATACACTTTGTGTCTTGTACTTTGTGTCTATTTTCACTTTGAATTAGGAGTTTTAAGTCAAAAGTGAAATTTAGTCATTTATGCCTAAAATGACTATTAATTCACTGTGTGGGTGAATTAGGGACATAAACTGAGCTTAGATAACTTAACCCAAAGTGGGTTATTGAGTGAGATTATATTTGAGTGATCTAAAACTTTGATTAGATGGGATATGGGATGATCTCAGACATCCATTGCTTAGGTTTCCTTATGGAGGTTCAAGAGGGGTGCAAAGGGTGAAGGAGAGCTCATAACTTCATTTGCTCACTTGGAGAGGAAGAGAGGGAGATTTGAGACGAGGTTTGTTGCATGAGGTTGCATTATCTTGGGAGCATTATTTCATGGAGGGAGGCATTCAACATCTAGCTTGGTTTATTTACTGAGGAGGATTCATTACTGTGGAGGGCGCACTTGTTGAGGAGGGAACATCAGTAGTGGGGAAGAATTATACCCATCATATTGCAGTGAGATCAGTTGTAGAGGGAGGCCATCCAATAGAGCTTCATTCCTATGGAGGATTTTTCTATTCTGAGCTCACAGTTTGCTTTTGGAGTAGTTTCAATGGATTTGAGAGATTGTATGGGGGGTGCACCTGGTTCTTTTGGACTTGTATTTCATTTTGGATCAATCTTCTATTGTATCAAGTTCATCTATATTTTCTACTTGTTGTATTCCACCATCTACTTTCCTCATATATAGACATATATCCCAAACTGGTTTTCCCTTGGGGGGGGGTTTATCCAGGGTCATGTTGACAAAAAATACCTGTGTAAAAAATTACGTGTGTTAGTATTTTTAGATATGATTATTTGCAGCTATAAATACCTTTAGGTGTGTTGTATTTATTTTAGTATGCATGTGCTAACTTCTGGTTACTAAAACTACATGCTAGAGCACCTAAAATTTCAAGTACAACCATAACAAATAAGCAAGAAGTTCTTGGACTGTTGGCTGTCCTAAAAAAAAATAAAAACATTTACATAACAATTGAAACTTAGAGCCAATCTGTGGTCAAAGAAATACTGAGTTGGCAAGATTGATAGGACCTGGAAATCTTCACGATGTTGATCCTAGCATTGCTTGTTCTTGGCATTGTCTTTCCGCATAATACCATGAACTTGTTGTTGGATGTGTGATCCTAAATTTATGAGAAGAATGAAATGAATACATATTATTAAAATATTCTTAACAAAAAATAACAAATATACAATAAAAATGGTTTTCTATTCAATAAGGAAATAAGTTGAAACTGTAAAATGCAACGGAAAACAAGCTTGCCGGAATGGTGGTGGCTTATATCTAAGAAGAGATGTGATGGTTGTGATCCTTTGAAATAATATGATTACAATGAGGCTCTGAAGGAATTTTTACAGTAAACAGGAATGTCAAAAACCCTAGACATCCAAAAACCTAACCCTGGGAGATGAAGCGCCAAAATTCATGTAGGCCTCGTTTGGGTAAGTTAGTACAACAACTTCCCAGGGTCGTAACTTTTGCATATGATCTTCGTTTTAGGCGCACGTTATGAAGTTGGAAAGGTCTATCCCAGGAATACAAATATGGCCTCAAAAACATTGTTTAGGGCCTCAAAAAAACCCCGCAATTCAGGGACCCACAAACTAGGAAAGAAAAAAAAACTGGCAAACTTGAAAACTACCAAAATGAACCAGTTGGAATAGGTGGGAGGCCACTGAAATCTATCTAGATCAATCCTCCCCCTTTAGGAATAAATTGTCTCCATTTCGTTGAGTTCGTTCATCAGATGAGGAAATTTCTGCTGAATTTGGCCCCGGGTGAACCACTTGCCTTGTTGCAAGAGTTGCCCTACTTTGACAACTCAATAAAGTTGGATCCTTTGATGTTGATCTCCCTTGATATGTGTGTCCACAATCTGATCACTTGATGCATGTTGCATGCATTTGGGGTTGATATCTTTTGGTTCAAATGCTCTGTTATCTCTAAGGTGTCCAATAATGGTGGGAAAATGGCTGAAGGAGAGCCATGTTGAAGACTGGGTGCATGCCAAGGAAAGGGGGAAAGTTGAGTGCAAACGAATTTTCACCCACAACCTTGGTGATGGTGTATGGTTGATATCAGAGTGGGAAAAGCTTCTGATCGGGCCCTGTAAGGTGTTCTTTCTACAAGTGCAACCAAACTTTATCTCCCACCTGAAACTTATGTGGCACCTAGTGTTGATCATGACGTTGCTTGTACTTGGCATTGGAATTCTATAAGATATATTGAACCTGTTGGCGGATGTGTTGGATCCGATCAATGAACCGGGTGGCTTTGTCAGCTTCTGGTGGAGTAGGGGACGAGTCGGTCGAGGTGTTGTCCAGGGGTAGTGAAACAACCATGGGGCCCAATCACTAGAATCCCAAACCCACCTGAAAGGGGTTGTAGCCAGTTGAGCTATGCATGGCTCGGTTGTAGCTATGTTGGACATAGGGAATACTCTCATCCCATGTGTGAGGGTGATTGGAATTGTACATGCACATGATATGTACAATCACTCGATTGATGACCTTAGTTTGGCCATCTGTCTAGGGGTGAAAGGAAGTGGATTTGGTGAGCTTGGTATCTAGCAGTGACCAGAGGCTCGACCAAACTTTGTTGAGGAACCAAATGTCCCGATATGAGACAATGTTTTGTGGGATCCCAAAGTGTACCCAAACATGTTCAAAGAAGAGCTTGGAATTTTCCTCTATGGTGATTTTCTTCTTGCAGGCGGCCATAATCACCATCTTGGAATAGCGATCAACAACCACAAAAAAACAGTTATTTCCCCTCTTGGTGGACTGGAGGCCCGACATGTAGTCCATTGAGATGGATTCCCACGGCTTGTCAAGAGTAGGCAGAGGGGTGTATAGGCCCTATTTCTTAGTGGTTGGTTTGGAAATAGTGTAGGCAGTGCAAGACCTGATATACTTGTCGACATCTTGTCATACAACCTAGCCCCATTATCCCTAGCCACTCCCTGAGGATATCATCCAACATAACATTGGTCATTTCTCAATAGTGAATGAATTTGAGGATGATACTTTTCCCTATCCACCACTCTTACACTTGGAAACCAGATCTAGGAAACCTTTACATCCTCTCTTGGATCAATGTCGATGCTTTGATCTCAACTTCTATTATTTAATTGGCTACTCTTGCATTTATATTTTTATCTTCCCTTTTACCTATCTTCATATGTGTGTGTGTGTGTGTGTGTACACACACACACACACACA
The DNA here is from genome assembly GCA_009831015.1 of Picea engelmannii. Lineage (NCBI taxonomy): Eukaryota > Viridiplantae > Streptophyta > Pinopsida > Pinales > Pinaceae > Picea > Picea engelmannii. The sequence continues at coordinate 140,800 of ML785292.1, read as the reverse complement.
CACATATCTATATACTTTTGTTCTAGGAGGTGCTTTTCACATTGCCGCATTGTACTTTTCTTTGTTGGATGTCTTTTTTCAGTCCCATTGAACAACCTTTGTGGTCTTTTGTTGGAAATTTATAAAATTATCTTACCGATATTATCTTATATTATTTGATACTTCCTCTCACTTACTTCACTCTCCTAGAGCTTCAAATCTTTCTCTGGTACCAAATGGTGCAATCGAGGATATGGCATGCCCAATTAGTGAACCTTCCCTCACTTTTAGACTATGCATAGTGATCTACAACAAAAGTTAGAACAATAATTTACCACACAAACTCGTATGGGTCACACAAAGAACTAGATTACAACTATAGGGGAATATGCCTATCATGTTCACACTAAACATACATAATTCCTGTATAGATTCAATTTATATCTCAACCCTCTATTCTGCATCTATTGTATACTCTAACACTATGCTTAGAGTGGCTAACCAATCCTCATTGTTTCTATCATATTTATTCCCATGTTTGTTGATTTTTTAGCTTCAACAAACTCTTCACACACCTCCATGACACTTTAACATCATCACTCTTCATCTTCCTTTGGTGCCCTTGATCCTTAGTAGTTTCTTCATCTACCTTTTGTGATCTTTCATATTTTGATGGCATGCTCTCAGTCATGAGAACTCATTGCATATATCATGTGTTTCTTTCTATCTCAGAATCACTTACATCATCCACCATGCACTTCTCTACCTATTATGTGCTTTTCTCTTTTTCACTTGAACTGTGCACTATACTTCTCTCTCGTCGCACTTGTGCTTCAAATTCTGTTGCTCCAATATTTTATTGCACACATTTCAATCTCATGTTTTCCTTCATATCTTCTATCTTCATCACAATTGCATTCCACACATCTATACTAGAAAACTTAGGAATACACCTACATCAATTTAGTGTAAAGTGGCCATTTAGAAAAACCCCAAGTTTCTTATAGGTTGGCGTAGAATGGAAGCTCAAGCCCAAGAAGTGAGAAAATGAATCTCAAGATACTTGCTTTATTCTACCACGTGAAACTAGAGTTGAATTTGTTTGAAATAGAGAAATAGAAAAGGGTTGGGAATTTAGAACAACAACTTAAATATTTTGAGAAATATAGATGATGAGAAAGAAAGATTCAATAGAAAAGTAGTTGGTTCAAGGATGGTGAGGATTCCTCGAATTTTTATTTTTGGTATAGGTAAAGATAGTTCTGCTCAGAAACAATCTGGCAATCAAAGACCAACATGAGAAACTAATAACTCCAAGAACACTTCCATAGGGAGTATCTTAAGCTATTGACCAATGATTTTAACTATTTACCTTCAATGTTGTTGTCTCTAGAGAAACATGAATATTTTGAGGGAAATCATTTAGTGTGGCATGTAACTTAGTGGCCTTATATTTTATTTTACCCCAAGTTAACCTCTGAAGGATTTGTAGAATCATTTAATGAATTTTAAATAACTTGTTTAATGCTTTTCTGAACTCACAGTTCATAGATTAATTTCAAAATTTAAATATTACTACCAAAAGAAAAAGAGATAAGTTATTATGTTTCTCTCAAGCAAACATTGTTAGCTCTTAAATTTTTTCATAGAAATATGAAATTTGATTCTTTATTAATGTCCACTAAAGACTAGATTTAGTCAAAGGGACTAGTGCAAAGTGAGGAACTCATTTAGTCACTACCTAATACAAAATGCAATGTTCCATATCCTTTTTCTAGTTTAGTATTGAAATACTGTCAGAAGATGTTGGCATGTCAAATATTGTTGAGCTATTGACAGTGGATGAAAAAAATAGTTTTCTTATGCAGAAAAGGAGGGTTACAAGAATATTTTTCCTCATTATGCACCAAATAAATGTTTTAGTGACAAGGATTTCACTACGCCAATTGTTTTATGTTATTGCTACTGTATATTTTTGAACATGAATTTGCATACACTTTCTCATATCAAAATGTAATTTTACTTGTTAATCATGCACTTGATCCAAGTGTGGGAAACATGAAGATATTCTTGGAGGTTACTAATGGTGATGCATCTTTTCAAATTGAAATTACTGGAATGCTTGAGCTAACTTCCCATGAGGTAAGTCTTCCCATGTTTTTTACTGCTAGAGATGTACATTATTTATTGAAAGATGATATTTTTCTAGAAAGCTAGGATGGTATCAATGATGATATTTTTATATTATTTCTTCTTTCAGGTTGAAATGGAAACCATATTTTAAGTAGCAGTTCTCAGTCTTCTAATAGATAATAAGTTTTATAAGATCATTTGAAGAATTGATTTGCATTACAAAACTAGAATTTCAATGCAATACATGATGTATTTGCTTTCACCATTAGTCAACACTATTACTTATCCCAAGGTGGTTTTATCCCTAATAGATTGGGCATGCATCATGAATGTTTCTTAAATGTTTTCATTCATAGACCTAGTCAAGGGAGGTAGTACAAGGAATGCATGGCACTCCTAGGATGATCATTGTAATCTTGAGAATGAGAAGGAAGATCCAATACATACAACTTGTAGAATGGTTCCTATAGACATGCTTGAGGACACCATTATAGAAACACCTCACAATGAATGGATTAATGCATAATGAATGTCTCAAATAATTTAAATGTTGCAAGTCTCAAAAAAGAGTACAAGTGGGGAAATTAGGACATATATTGAGCATTTCAGAAACTAGTTACGTTCTAAACATATGTTACTTTCTAAATATATGTAGTTCCCAATTTGTGGAAATGAAGGTCACATAATTGGTTTCTCACATCTCTCATGTGATGCTAACTCAATGAGATTACCAACCATTTCATAGTTGAACGACCTTTATGATCGGTAAATCACAAGAGGAAAGGGAAACTATTGTATAATTCAAAGTTCTTTAAAATTTATTGTTAAAACAAAGTATGGAATGACTATGCAAGAATGGAAAGTTCACATTATGTACAAGAATTTATGATTTTTCTCTTCTGTTTGATTTTGTTCATATGTAAAATGCATGACAATGGTGGCATTCACAATGGTAATCAAAAGACCATTAACTAACTAGAAAATTAAGAAGATAATAAAGATAATGTTTACTGGGTGATGAATTCACCTTCAACCTGCCATGAAATGTTTTGTAGAAGCGAATGGAAATTCCAATACCAGATGCATCGATAGTGTGAGTACATTTTGCAAATAGGGTCGACTGAAAGAGGTAATGCACATTCTGCATATAATGGACTGGCCTGTAAATTATTATGCATATCTTTTTATGTTGCAGAAGTGTTTTAAGAGGAGATTCTTGTGAGGAAGTAAAATTAGTCCACACCTACATCCCTAAAATAATATCTATGCCCACATCCCTAAAATGGGATTTATGCTGAACACATTCTTACACAACACAATTGTCAACATGTATGCCTAGTGTGGGAGTCTATCAGATACTTGCAAAGTTTTTGATTAAATGCCCGAATAAGATGTTTTTTCATGTAGTGTCATGATAAGTCATGGCAATGGAATGCATTCATTGACAGTGTTTCATCAAATGTAGTGAGAAGGAATACAACCCAATCAATTCAACAAATTAAATGATTTGGAAGGTGGTGTGAAGATAATTAGAAGTAGATTTTAGTTGGATGACTTTGTGGAAAATGTCCTCATAGACATGCATGGAAAATGTGGAAGTATAGAGAATGCATGCTACTTGCTTTATAAAAAATAGTTTGATGGAATGCTATCATTGTTGGATATGCACATAATTGACATGCTCCTAAGACCCTCAATCTATGAAAAAATACTGCAGAAAGGTATCAATCTAGAATCCAAAATATTTTATACTTTGGCAGCTCTAGAACAGGGCATGGATATTCATGAACAAATCAGGGGAGTGGTTTTTAGATGAAGGTGTTTGTGGGGAGTGCCCTGGCGAGAATGCATGTCAAGTGTGGAAACATACAAACTGCAAGTGATATGTTTGATAAAATCCCTTATCACAACAATCACAATTATGTCACAATTATTAGTAGGTGTGAAGCCAAATTCAGTCACAATTATGAGGATGTTCTCCGAAAGTTTAGTCTTAATCTCTGCAATAGGGAAAGGAGATCCATTATTGTGTTATAAATATTGAGTTTGATTCCAAAGTGGTAGTACAAAATTCACTTGTGGGTATGTGTGTGAGGTTTGGAAATACATAGAATGCACATAAGGTATTTGACAAGATTTCACAAAAGAATGTAGTTTCATGGACTACAATAATTGCAGGCTATGTTGAGGATAGGCAGAGTGATATGGCCTTGAAACTCTTTTGACATATGAAAGTAACATGAATGGGACTAGATTCTGTCACTATCTCTATTGTTCTACCAACGTATGCCTACCTGGGATCTTTGCAACATGCTAAGGAGATCCATGGTTACAACATTAAAAGTGCATTAGGGTTTAATTCTTTTGTTGAGAGTTCACTCATTTATATGTATGTAGAATGTGGGTGTATAAAAAATGCATTTCTTGTGTTTGATAGAATATCTCAAGAAGATATAGACACATGGAATGAAATGATCGTAGGGTATGATATGCATGGACATGGTGGTGATTCCATTGCACTCATTGATAAGATAAAAGAGGTAGGATTTATACCAAACCATATCACCTTCACATATCTTTTGTCTACTTGCAACAATGCAGGTCTTATAGATGAAGGATGGAAATCCTTTGATTTCATTATTTGAGATCATCATAAAATTAGGCCTACCCTAGAGAATTATGCATGTATGGTTTTTCTTCTTGGCCATGTTGGGTGCTTTGCAGAGTTCATTGCAAAGAAAACCTTGTGTGGGTGCAACAAAGTTGAAAATTTTTCAACTATGGGTGTAGTGGTGTGATAGTTATCCTTTGTGAAGAAGGCCATTAAGACATGGGTGTGGTGAGTGTAAGTGGAAACGAAGGGGGAATTGAAGAAGTTTAAAGCATGAAGGCCTTAGCACTATCGATTATGTTACAAATTACCTCCCTCCCAGGTGTTCAACTATATCAGGCAGGAGGTTGGATCTTGAAATAAAGTAATAAAACAAATTGTTGTAGCAGCTAAATCAACAATAGCTCATGCACGGTCACCAAAAAATATGATTTCTCTGGTTTTTCATCTACAGTTTCATTTCAATGGATATTTGTGTCATTCTTTTATGAATTGAGTACAAAGCATGATTTGTATCTTGTTGATTTTCCAATGATCACTTTACAGGAAATGCAATTTTGTTTTCTATAAAATTCAACAAAGTAGTTCTGGTATGTCATAAAACAAATTGTGGGAAAAATCAAGGGCAACATAATTTCACTTTGAAAATTCACTTGGAGACGAGACAAAACTATTGGTCAAAATATTGCAACAAGGGAGGCAACACTAAATAACGAGAAATATATGACATACATATAGTAAGGGCCAAAATTGGAAAAAGGTATTAGGGCTTGGATCACCTCATTCTTGTTGAATAGACCCAACTGGCAGCGTTGGTTTCCATTGGTTTTTTCTTTTTAAGTACAACCACTTTCTCCTTATGATCCTATACTTCTTGCAAAATTTAACACTAAATATGAAGTACGTTTTAGCCTTCTTATACAACTTCTTAGATTTCTCTTTGTACTTGTCTTTCTATGAGGAAACTGTTGCAATCTAGGCTTTCAAGGTAGCATTCTCTTTCTTCAGAAATCTCTCTAACACTCTATATTCCTTAAGCCTTTCCTTCCAAGAAACCACTTTATCTCTTTTCATCCTGACCATGTTTTCATCCTTAGGATCATTGAGGAAATCTATCCTTATCCTTTTCCTAGTGGTGGATGCCTCTTATGTATCAGGTGCAATAGGTTTCTTGCATTTCTTGACTCTCTTATTCTTTCCAAGAGGATTCTCAGGATCTTCTTTATAGGTGAAATCAAACCAAAACAAAAAAATACCCCCATGTTTTCTTCCTTTTCTTAAGTTCTTCAATGATGCGTAATTTAATCAAAGCACAATGAAAAAGTCCGGTCTCAACCTTACCAGGATTGGATTTGACCTTGTTAGATATTTTTACTAGGCTTTTCCAAAGAAAATAGGGCATATTGAGTGGATGAGTACCTGTGAAATGTTCCAATAATCTAATGTGATATAGGAAAGTTGAATTATACCTTCCCTCACAGGTTGTATACCTTTGAATAAAAACCGGTAGTTCAATCCACTCCTTCCTTATGTAAGAAATTGGAACACTCTTCTCTAGTTTCCATCCTTGATGTCATGTAAGCGCTTGGAACAACCTTGAAAAACAAAACCCTTGATTCTTGCAACATTGTCTAAAGGATGGGCAAACTATGTTTCTTTTTGCAAATATGTAAAATGAGTATATTATAGTTTAATGAACACATTTATCTATTATTATATATTGGTTTTATACTTTATCAAAAGAAATTCCAAGACTTTACAAGGTTTTATATTTCAGTGAAAATTTTGCCATGATTTTACAAGATTTTATAATTCAGTGAAAGATTCGCCAAGATTTTACAAGATTCTATAATTGACTAAAAGATTCGCCAAAAAATTATATATACATGTTATATAATTGATAAAATAGCCTTCATTTTTCCTATGTATCATGGGGATTCACTCATTTATTTTATATATATATATATATATATATATATATATATATATATATATATATATATATATATATATATATATATATATATATATATATATATATATATATATATA